>RBNI01000684.1:0-27841 GCA_003990745.1 Jimgerdemannia flammicorona | reverse complement strand
ATTTCAATGTTCTTGGTATCATTAGATAGGCCTTATTAAGGGCTTTCAAATGACACCAAGATCATCAAATTTGGATGATTATTCATCAAGTTATTGATGTAAACATTTAATTGTCTAATTTGGAAATTAAAACAATGGTTGATTCGAATCCGATTCGAATCCATCCGGATGGGATTCGAATCCCATCCGAGTTGATCCGGATGGGATTCAATCCGAATCAATCCGAATCCAATCCGGATTAAATTGACTCGTTAGGAGCACTAGGCACTGGGGATGTCTTTGTGAAGATTTTGGCCATTGTTCCAGGCATAGAAGTCGCTGGCTGTACTGTCAGATTCACCATTGGATTTGAGATAGGAATTTCCATGCGAATTTCCTGATCTTTAGTCTCCTTGAACTGGACATCATGAGAGATAACCATATGGTGTTTCTGTAAGTTCCATAGTATATACACTATGCCATCATATCCAAGGAATATATGCTTATCTGTCTTAGGCTCAAATTTTCCTCTATTGCTATCTTTATCCAGAATGTAAGCCTTGCTTCCAAATATGTAGAGATGCAAGATATCTGGCTTGGATCCACTTCATAATTCCTCAGGAGCAAGATCGCTGTTATCTCTGGATTGCTGATTATCATTCCTAGACTACTAATTGTCTCTATTATTGTTTCCAGATCTGCTGAATTCCTTACTTAAAGCTTGAGAAACACAATAGTTTCAGGTATATGTTGCTGTATTCCCTGCTTCAGCCCAAAAGGAGTATGGTAAGCCAGCCATATTCATCATTGTTTGAGCCATCTCCACTACTGTTTGATTAAAGCATTCTACAATACTGTTTTGTTGAGGTGTATAGAGAGCTATTATAGTGTGCTAGATACTGTTCTTCTTCAAGAAGTGTCCGAAAGCTTTGTTGACATATTCCTTGCCATTATCTAAGTGTAAGTTCTATATTCTACATCCCATTTCATTCTCTATAGTAGTCTTGAATTCTCAGAATCTTTCAAATGCCTCATTCTTTGCTATAAGGAATATATGTAGACTTCATGAGTATAATCATCAATAAAGGTAATATAATACCTTTTCCTGGAGTATGTTGCCATTCACATAGGGGCGCAGATATCCATATGTATCAGGTTGAGAATGCCAGCTGCTTGCTTCATTTGTTCTTGAAAAGGTCACCATGAAGCCTTGTTTACCACGCATCTGTCACAAAAACTGAAATCTGGTGGCATATAGTCTGGTAAACCATATATGGACTTACTCCTTATCATTCGTTCCAGGCTTGTCTTGCCGATATGTCCTAAGTGTTCATGCCATATATGCCAGAGATCCTTTCCAGTTATAGTTATAGAATATGTAAATGATGCACCACTTGGCATACCATCAATTGAGTATAAGATCCCCTTTTTTGATACATACATTAACTCCTTATTGTTCTTTAGATTGATTACTATTATACTGTTCAGGTATATGTTTACTCCTTTATCACCTTGAGCCATCATCCGGCCTATCGAGAAGAGATTTTTGCCTATATCTGGAGTGTATAGTATATCCGTAAAGATGCCTGAGAGTTCATCAACATTCCTGTGTAGATGTATACCAATGTTGCCTTTACCTTGAGTGTAGATGACATTATTATTGCCTAACTTGATGGGTACAGGATGCTCAAATTATTCATATGTGGAAAATCATTCATGATGTACCATTATATAATGAGTTGTGCTTGAATCCATGAGCCAGACTTCTTTGCTGAATATATAAGCACTGCTCAGTACATAACCCACATTGGCACTTACATCACCATTTGTCAACAAAGTGTTTTGTTGACCAGGATTTGTAGATATTGAACTAGTAGAATTGCATTTGCAACTGGTATTGGTGGAACTGGTGATTGGAGTATTTTCCGAATTACCTCCTATTTCGATAGTTTCTGTATATAGATTGATTGCCACTTCTGTGAAGAATAGACCTCCACTGCTGTTTTCATTGTTGGCATCCACCATATTTGTCTGCCATTTTCCTTGCTATTTGGTCACCCTTTTCCTTCCTCTTATGGTTGCAGTCCTGCTCACAATGTCTACACTTATTATAGTAAAAGCATTTACCATTGAATTTCTCATGTTGCTGGTCTCGACCTTTGTTCAGCTTGCCTTTGCCTCATCCACATGCTCTGCCATAGAATGCTTTCTTGTCATATTCCTTATTGGTGCTGTTGTTGCTGTCTAGCCTTGTTTCCTTATTTAAAAGGCTTGCGATGACATGCTTATAATCTGATAATTTGCCAGATTCCCTCATAGTAGTGACAACCATGTTGTATGCCTTAGGAAGGCCTTGTGTAAGAGCCAGGACCTTGTCTTCATCTTTAATGGTGTCTGCCAGCATAGATGTAAGGGAATTTACTTGATTTACCAACTTGTCGACTTGATTGGCATAGTCCCAGATGCTCTCCTTGGACTTAATTCGAAGATTGAATAGTTGCACCTTTAAGTAGAATCTATTTGACATGGATGCCAGTTGATGGTGTTGCATAAAATCTCTCAGGCTTCATTCACCATCATAGCATTGATTACTAGCTTCATTTGTGTATTTGAAAGAGTGAGGATAATCTCCCTTAGCACTTTGTGATCTTTCGCAGCATTGTAAGTTATTACTTGTACCTGTGGCTTTCAGTAGTCCTCCAAACCACATTCTTCTAGGAGATTCTTTATATGGTATACCCATATGGTGTAGTCCTTACCATCAAAGACAGGAATCGTCCTCTTTACTATTGGCACCACTGCCGGAATACTTGTCGTCATGGGAGCGAAACCTATTCCGGCTGTGTTTGTGTTACCAGGACTTAGCAGCATGCTGCTAGTACTGCTTGGACTAGTAGACATTATATAGTATAGTGTAGTATATGTGTTAGAGGAGTGTATAGCTGCTATGTGGGGCTTATAACCTTTTGTTGTAGAATACTTGGAATGGAGAGAGGGAGGCAGAGAGAGTGAGAGCTGTTTATTGATCCCAGCTTATGCACTTTATGCATTCTAGATTGATGATATATATAAAGATTGGCTGTGCCACCACATATCGAGATGTAACCCAAATTCTAGGAATTTCAACATTAATAAAGAAGTACTCTCTGAGATAGGGGAAGAAGTCAGTAAGCAAGAGAAAGCCTATATAATAACTACTTGGAAGAAGAAAAAAAGGTGAGATAGATATATAAAGAAGATAGATACAAGATGATTATCAAAGAATATGCTCTACAAGAAGTCTGTTCTCATGAAATTCAGATATACTATATAAAGCATATAGATGAATACTCTCAATATATTGCAGAGGAGGAAGAAGGCCCAGCGGGAGCCAAGGGAGGAAACCCAGAGCCAGTGTCAAAGCAAACGGAAGACATGTGGAAAAGCGTGTATAAGGGGGATGAACAAAGAACATAACCGAAATTGCATCAGCCGTTTATTGCCATGCAAAAGCACAGTCCTTATATACAAAATATGACGTCCCAAAAGGGAGGACGTGCCACAACTCGGGGTGAACCAAATTAGGAACCACATGACCGCTGGAGATAAGTGGAGATAAAGGGGGAGCCAATCCTAGTTGCAGGATAAAAATCACAAACAAACACAAACAAAACAAATCCAAATCGAGATTAAAAAACATCCGCAGACCCTGGAGGGGTGAGCATGAGCAAGGGGTGAGGTCGAAATGGAGCGAGCTGCAGTGAGCCTGAGCGAAGCAAGGGGCCAAAGGCAGCAGAGGGGAGTGGAGTAAGGCTGAGACCCTGGAGTGAGCGCGAGACCCCGGAGGGGGCAAGGATGTTTTTTAATCCTCTCTGATAGAATCAGAGGCACCAGAAGGTGATGAAAACGCAAAACGAGAGCGATGGATTAGAGAAGAAACAGAAGGAAGATGTGAATGGGCAATCAGAGGGTGTCGAGAAAGAGATGAAAGTCCATGGCATGAAAGAGAAGAGCGCAGGACAGTGTCAGGGCGTTGAGCAACCCATTGAGCATGATCAAATAGTACAATGAGAATCGGGGGTGGGAAGGAAGAGGGGGTATGGAGTGGGTAAGGAGGGAGAGAGGGGAGGGAGGGGGGGTAAAGGGGAGAGAGAAGGGAAGAGCGAACAACAGACCATTCAACCGAAGCAAGAAGATCACGAACGATAGAAATTGGGTAGGCATGACGATGGACGATGAAGTTGCCAAGAACCTGAACAGCAGACACCCAATCAGAATGACAGGAGCAGCATAAAGCAAGACGATGAGCCTCACCACGAATGCATTCAAGAAGAGTGCGATGAGGATGGTTGGACAAGAAGTCAGGGAACTGTTGAGAATGAGGAAAATGAGAATATACAATAGTCCGAAAGGGGGAAAGAGAAACGGAAAGGTCCAAAAAGGGAATACTAGTCATACCGCACACCTAAGTAATAGAATGATGGAGAGGGTAGATGCCCAGGAACACATTAGGGATATCGACACCAGTAATAGCGAAGACAATAAAGTCATCAATGTATCGGCGAAAGAAGATATCCCCAGCTTGGAACATGATGGACAGAGGTGAAGAAAGATCACATATTGCATGAAGTTCATGAGCCAGGCCAACAATGTTGGCAAGAGTGGGGGTCACAATTCGTTCCCATGGCAATACCAGAGACCCGGTGGAAACAGCCAAGAGCCGACTCGAAAAAATTAGAGGGGCAGACAAGGAGCGTGAGCTCAACAATGGAAGCCAACGAAACTGGGGAGTCCAAAGGAAAGACAATGGAACCCAAGAAACGAAGACAATCATTGATCTCGTCAAAACGAATAGCAGTATAGAAGGAAGAGAAATCACCAGAGGCCAAGTGGGAAAAACGATGAATGGGCACAATGGTGGAACAGAGAAGGGCGAGCTCCTGGGTATCACGAAGAATAGTGTACTCAGGCCCAAGATGGTGCTGAAGAAGAGCCATCCAAGAGAGAAAGAAGCAGGAGAGCCACTTCGAAATCTCAGTGGTAGGCGAACAAAAGGCAGCCATAATAGGATGCTAAGCCAAAATAGGCTTGTGAACTTTAGGAAGGGCATAGAAAACTGGAAGATGAACATCCGGAGAGGACAAAGAGTCCTGGAAGAAGTTAAAAATGGGGTTCGCAAAAGGAGAGTCCGAAAGCAATCTAGCATGAGCTAGAGAAACCCGAAGGAGAGTGAGAATCTCACCCAATCCAAGAGCACTAGGCTTGTAAGCCGTGGCTCGAAGGAGGGCAGAAAGGCCATCAAGGTAGAGCGATTTAGGAATAAGTGCAAAACCCTGATTCTTATCAGTGACTATAAGCAAGTGCAAAGGCAGTTGCTTGACCGATTTAAGCGTGGTACACACAGCATGGTCCAAAACCAAGCAGGAGCGAGTGCATCCGCGAACAGACAGTGAGCAAGCCATGTTGAGGAATAAGCAGTGTGAAGAGACATTGGGAGGGGGGACCCAATCACTGGGAACAAAATAGCAAGAGGGCATCTCACCACGATCCTCAAAAAAGATAGCAAGGTCAAGAGCGCGACGGAAGCGCAAGAGACGAGCAGGATCAGTGAAGGAGAATTGGGAGAGAGTCGCAGGAAAAACAAAGTGAGGATCCAGGGATAAGGCGAAGATTTGAAGGGGAGAAAGGGGGCAATTAGCCGAAGAAAAAGGAGGGGGCAAAAGAGCCCCAGAAGAAGAATAAACCCGAAAGTTCAGGACAAGCAACTGGGAAAGGCGAAGGGGAGACAGCATGAGGAACCACTCAGGGCACACCAGAAGTGATGACGGAATCCGAGAAGGGACGGGGACACCAGGGGAGAACCAAGCCGGGGGGAAGTTTAAGAGCGAGAGCACACCCCATCAGAGTGCCAGACCTTACGGCCACAGACTTTTGTGCAGCCCTTGCATTCAGGGGCACAGGAAGAGGAGGCAGAGGAGGAACCGGCAGAGGAGGCAGAAGGAGAGCGAGCAGCCGAAGGGGCAGCAGCACGAGGAACACCACCATGGGGGCAGATGGACTTGGCTGGGTGTCAGTAGGCATGGTGGAGGCGACCGGAGCAGACAGCACAAGGCCAAGCCCCAACGGGGCAAGAACCAAGTTGACGGCCGCACTTGGGGGCAGAGGGAACAGAAGAGGAGGCCTTGGCAGGTGAGGGGGACCGAGAAGAGGCCGACGAAGCCTGGTTGGGCTTGGTGGGGGTCTTGGCGGGGGTCTTGGAGGGAGTTTTGGTGGCAGCAGCAGCGAAGGTACGAACCTCAGCACGAGCAGCGGCGCGAGCTTCGGCACGAATGGCCTCGGAGACCGAAACCTCAGGGGAGGCGGAGAGGGGAGCAGTGGCAGTGGCGTGAGCAGCGGCGGCAGCATGAGACAACTCCTACTCGTGAAGATGAGCAATGAAGGAGGTGCTGGCGAGGAGGAAGCGATGCACAGCATCGATATTGGCAGCAACTGAAGGAACTTCATGGATGGTAGAGGAGGAAAAAGGCCCAGCGGGAGCCAAGGGAGCAAACCCAGAGCCAGTGTCAAAGCGAATGGAAGACATGTGGAAAAGCGTGTATAAGGGGGACGAACAAAGAATGTAACCGAAATTGCATCAGCTGTTTATTGCCATGCAAAAGTGTGGTCCTTATATACCAAATATGACATCCCAAAAGGGAGGACGCACCATAACTTGGAGCAAACCGAATTAGGAACCACATGACTGCCGGAGATAAGCAGAGATAAAGGGGGAGCCAATCCCAGTTGTAGGATAAAAATCACAAACAAACACAAACAAAACAAATCCAAATCGAGATTAAAAAACATCCTTGCCCCCTCCGGGGTCTCGCGCTTGCTCCGGGGTCTCGGCCTTACTCCGCTCCCCTCTACTGTCTTCGGCCCCTCGCTTCGCTCGGGCTCGCTGTGGCTCACTCCTTTTCGGCCTCACCCCTCGCTCGCACTCACCCCTCCAGGGTCTGCAGATGTTTTTTAATCTCGATTTGGATTTGTTTTGTTTGTATTTATTTGTAATTTTTATCCTGCAACTGGGATTGGCTCCCCCTTTATCTCCGCTTATCTCCAGCGGTCATGTAGTTCCTAATTCGGTTCGCCCCGAGTTGTGGCGTGTCCTCCCTTTTGGGACGTCGTATTTTGTATATAAGGACTGCGCTTTTGCATGGCAATAAACAGCTGATGCAATTTCAGTTACGTTCTTTGTTCGTCCCCCTTATATACGCTTTTCCACATGTCTTCCATTTGCTTTGACACTGGCTCTGGGTTTGCTCCCTTGGCTCCCGCTGGGCCTTCTTCCTCCTCTGCTGTACCATCTGCCCTCGGGGCCTCCGTTCTCGTCGACAAAGTTATGGATGAGGTTCCTCCTCCTCCTCCTCCTGCCTTCACCCCTGCCACTGTTTCATTCGAGTCTTATGTCTCGACCGCCATTCTCTCCCTCCCTCTGGACCTTCGTCCTTCCGGTCATCCGCTTCTTTCCCAGTTCCAGTCGGTTCTTGCCCTCTCCGCTAAGGAGGCTCGTCTCCGCCGTGACGTCGATGTCATCGCTCCGCCCGCCGTCCACTACTCCATTCTCCCCAAGGCCCGCCGCCAAGCTCTCTCTGAAGAGGTTCGTGCCGCCACTGCTGCCGCCAAGCTCGCTGCTGCTGATACTGCCGCTACTGCTGCTGCCGCCGCTTCTGCCTCCTTCCAACATGCCTGTGCCACTTTCGTGGCCTTTGCCTCCTCTCGCCTCTCAGATGCTGCCCCTTTCTGTGGCTTTGCCATCCACGAAGTTCCTTTGGTTGCCACCAATATCGATGCTGTGCGTCGCTTCCTCCTAACCGGCACCTCCTTTGTTGCTCATCTTCACGAGCAGGAGTCATCTCGTGCCACTGCCGCTGCTCGTGCCACTGCCACTGCTCCCCTCCCTGCCTCCCCCGAGGTTTCGGTCTCTGAGGCCATTTGTGCTGAAGCTCGCGCTGCTGCTCATGCTGAGGTTCATTCCTTCGCCGCCGCCACCACCAAAGCTCCCTCCAAGACCCCCGCCAAGACCCCTGCCAAGCCCAACCAGGCTTCGTCAGCCTCTTCTTGGTCCCCCTCACCTACCAAGGCCTCCTCTTCTGTTCCCTCCACCCCCAAGTGCGGCCATCAACTTGGTTCTCGCCCCGTTGGGGCTTGGCCTTGTACTGTCTGCTCTGGTCACCTCCACCATGCCTACTGGCACCCGGCCAAGTCCGCCTGCCCCCATGGTGGTGTTCCTCACACTGCTGCCCCTTCGGCTGCTCGCTCTCCTTCCACCTCCTCCGCCGGTTCCTCCTCTGCCTCCTCTTCCCATGCCCCTGAATGCAAGGGCTGTATGAAAGCCTGTGGCCGTAAGGTCTGGCACTCTGATGGGGTGTGCTCCCGCTCGTCGGGCTCGCCACCTTCAAAAAAAGTCAGAGGGAAGGGGAAGACCTCCCGCTCTTAAACTTCCCCCCGGCTTGGTTCTCCCCCAGTATCCCCGTCCCTTCTTGGATTCCGTCGTCGCTTCTGGTGTGCCCTGAGTGGTTCCTCATGCTGTCCCCCCTTCGCCTTTCCCAGTTGCTTGTCCCGAACTTTCGGGTTTATTCTTCTTCTGGGGCTCTTTTGTCCCCTCCTTTTTCTTCAGCTGATTGCCCCCTTTCTTGCCTTCAAATCTTCGCCTTATCCCTGGGTCCTCACTTTGTTTTTCCTGCGACTCTCTCCCAATTCTCCTTCACCAATCCTGCTCGTCTCTTGCACTTCCGTCGCGCTCTTGACCTTGCTATCTTTTTTGAGGATTGTGGTGAGATGCCCTCTCGCTATTTTGTTCTCAGCGATTGGGTCCCCCCTCCCAATGTCTCTTCACACTGCATATTCCTCGACATGGCTTGCTCGCTGTCCGTTCCCGGATGTGCTCGCTCCTGCTTGGTTTCAGACCGTGCTGTGCATACTACACTTAAATCGGTCAAGCAACTGCCTTTGCACTTGCTTACAGTCACTGATAAGAATCGGGGTTTTGCACTTATTCCTAAATCACTCTACCTTGATGGCCTTTCTGCCCTCCTTCGAGCCACGGCTTACGAGCCTAGTGCTCTTGGATGGGATGAGATTCTCACTCTCCTTCGGGTTTTTCTAGCTCATGCTAGATCGCTTTTGGACTCTCCTTTTGCGAACCCCATTTTTAACTCTTTCAGGACTCTTTGTCCTCTCCGGATATTCACCTTCCAGTTTTCTATGCCCTTCCTAAAGTTCACAAGCCTATTTTGGCTTGGCATCCTATTATGGCTGCCTTTTGTTCGCCTACCACCAAGATTTCGAAGTGGCTCTCCTGCTTCTTTCTCTCTTGGATGGCTCTTCTTTAGCACCATCTTGGGCCTGAGTACACTATTCTTCGTGATACCCAGGAGCTCGCCCTTCTCTGTTCTACCATTGTGCCCATTCATTATTTTTCCCCCTTGGCCTCTGGTGATTTCTCTTCCTTCTATACTGCTATTCGTTTCAACGAGATCGATGATTGTCTTCGTTTCTTGGATTCCATTGTCTTTCCTTTGGACTCCCCAGTTTTGTTGGCTTCCATTGTTGAGCTCACGCTCCTTGTCTGCCACTCTAATTTTTTCGAGTCGGCCCTTGGCTGTTTCCACCAGGTCTCTGGTATTGCCATGGGAACGAATTGTGCCCCCACTCTTGCCAACCTTGTTGGCCTGGCTCATGAACTTCGTGCGATACGTGATCTTTCTTCACCTCTGTCCATCGCTTTCCGGGATATCTTCTTTCTCCGATACATTGATGACTTTATTGTCTTCGCTGTTGCTGGTGTCGATATCCCTAATGTGTTCCTGGGCATCTACCCTCCCCATCATTCTATTACTTGGGTGTGCAGTACAACTAGTATTCCCTTTTTGGACCTTTCTGTTTCTCTTTCCCTCTTTCGGACTGTTGTATATTCTCATTTTCCTTGTTCTCAACAGTTCCCTGACTTCTTGTCCAACCATCCTCATCACACTCTTCTTGAATGCATTCATGGTGAGGCTCGTCATCTTGCTTTATGCTGCTCCCATCATTCTGATTGGGTGTCTGCTGTTCAGGTTCTTGGCAACTTCGTCGTCCATCATTATGCCTACCCAATTTCTATCGTTCATGATCTTCTTGCTTCAGTTGAATGGTCTGTTGTTCACTCTTCCCTTCTCTCTCCCCTTTACCCCCCCTTCCTCCCCTCTCTCCCCTCTTACCCACTCCATACCCCCTCTTCCTTCCCACCCCCGATTCTCATTGTACCATTTGATCATACTTGATGGGTTGCTCAATGCCCTGACACTGTCCTGCGCTCTTCTCTTTCATGCCATAGACTTTTGTCTCTTTCTCGACACCCTCTGATTGCCTGTTCACATTTCTTCTCTAATCCATCACTCTCGTTTTGCGTTTTCATCACCTTCTGGTGCCTCCAATTCTATTGGAGAGGATTAAAAAACATCCTTGCCCCCTCCGGGGTCTCGCACTCACTCTGGGGTCTCAGCCTTACTCCGCTCCCCTCTGCTGCCTTCGGCCCCTCACTTCGCTCGGGCTCGTTGCGGCTCGCTCTGTTTCGGCCTCACCCCTCGCTCCCGCCCACCCCTCCAGGGTCTGCAGATGTTTTTTAATCTCGATTTGGATTTGTTTTGTTTGTGTTTGTTTGTGATTTTTATCCTGCAACTGGGATTGGCTCCCCCTTTATCTCCGCTTATCTCTGGTGGTCATGTGGTTCCTAATTCGATTCGCCCCGAGTTGTGGCACATCCTCCCTTTTGGGACATCGTATTTTGTATATAAGGACCGCGCTTTTGCATGGCAATAAATGGCTGATGCAATTTTGGTTACGTTCTTTGTTCATCCCCCTTATATACGCTTTTCCACATATCTTCCATTCACTTTGACACTGGCTCTGGGTTTGCTCCCTTGGCTCCCGCTGGGCCTTCTTTCTCCTCTGCAGAAGAATAGTGAGCAAGTAGGAGAATAGTGAGTGATTAAGAGAATGGTGAGTGAGCAGGAAAATAGCAAGCAAGTGGGAGAATAGTAAGTGAGTAGAAGAATAGTGAATGGTAAGTAGTAAGCAGACAGTCAAGAGATGATAATTGAGTAGTATATTGAAAATAGTAGACTGAGCAGCAAGTATTAGAGGTAAGATATTAAAGTGAGCAAGATGAGTGAGTCTTGAAAATATGTGAACAATACCCTCTAGAAATAGTATTGAAAACTACAAAGTATAGATTTTACCTAGCTTGAAAAAATGAGTAGTAAGGCATTAGAAATGAGCATCAGAAACATATGAGTAAAATCCTCCAAAGACTGCAAAATATAGAATTTAAATAACTTAAATAATAAGTGAGCAAGTGAGAAGGAGAATAGTAAATAATAAATGAGTAAGAGAATAGTAAATAGCAAGTGAGAAGGAGATTAATAAATAGACAAGTAAGAGAATAGTGAATGAGCAGTATGGTAAACTGAATAGTAAGTAAGATGTTAAAGTAAGTGAGATAAGTGAGGTGAGTGTCCACTCTCCAGAAATGAGTATTGAAAAAACGACAAAGTATAGATTTTATCTGACTTGAGTAGGGAGGTATTGGAAATGAGTAACTCTTAAAATATATATACATATCAATATATATATCCAAACAATTACATAATAATATCTCTAAATAGTTATATAATAATATACCTAAACAGTTATATGATAGTATATCTAAAATAAATATATTTGGTGGCTACATATTCTAAAGTCCAATTCTATTTATTCTAATACCTCATCTTATTTATTCCAATATCTTATATTGTCTCTCTTTCTAATATCTCATCTTGCTACTCAAATATACCTTGTCTTATCACTCAATCCAATATACCTCATCTCATTGCTCATTTCAATATATCCTACCTTACTACTCATTTTAATATAATCCCAGTTAGCTAGTATATCTAATGTATTTTGCTGAGCTGCTCATTCCAATGTGCCTCATCTTATCACTCATTTCAATATAACCTCAGTCAGCTAGAATGTCTAACATATCTTACTAAGAGCTCATTCTAATATACCTTATCTCACTACTCATTTCAATATAATTCCTGTCAGCCAGTATATCTAGTATATCTCACTGAGCTACTCATTCTAATGCATCTCACCTAGCCACTCATTTAAATATAACTCCTGTTAGTTAGTATATCTAATATATTTTCTGAGTACCTCATTCCAATATACCTCATCTTACTGCTCATTTCAATATAACCCCAGTTAGTCAGTATATCCAATGAGCATTATTGAGCTACTCATTTCAATATAACCTATAAGAGGAGGTACTATCATATAGTTCTGGAAAAGTTTTTATGAATTTCTGAGTATTCTGGAAGACTGTTTTCTTAAGCTGAAGATTAATTTCATATGGAGTATATTCTCTACACTTATTGATTATAAGATTAAGTTGAAATCTCAACCAAAGTCCTTTTTCAGACTTATTCTGGATATTTAGAATTTTTTCATATTTCAGAAAGTTTAAGAAACTAAGACCAGCTTAGTTGAATCAGTGTATCACTGCAGACAATACTTAATTAGAAAATTTTGGTATCTAGTTAGGAGAGGGACCTAATATAGTATGAGTTTACTTAAGAGTGGTTTGTGGATAATAACTCTCTCTACTATATTTCACATTATACAAACTTCTGACAAAATTTTTAACACAGTTTTTGGAGTAAAGGTGATAATAATATAGCAAACAATGAGATATTAAAGGAGAACATTGTTCTCTTCCTGATATACCTCATATTATATAAATATATATCACCTACTTTTACACTATTCTTTGGAGAAACATCTTAAGAATATGTTCTTGAATCAGAGTTCTATAGAGTGTACTGGATAGGGTGGCCCCAGTGTATTTAGCTGGCAGTATGTGGGGAGGGGTCAGGGAGCAGGTTTGGGGATAGTGAGAAATTTGTCAGAAGGAAGGAGGGGCAGTAGCAGAGGAGGAGGAGGTATAGTGCAGTCAGAGGGGAAGTGGTTGATCTTTGCTGACAAGGTCAAGATGGGAGCTTGGATAACAGGACTAGATAGTTGGCTGGAGCTGGAGAAGGAGAAGACAAATGCTGGGGGGAAGGGGAGAGCCCCTCTGGGGGGCCAGTATAGGGGGGCTAGTGGTGTAGTAGTTGAAGGAGTGACTGCTGATGAGAGTGTGATGGGCAATCTGAAAAAAAATCTAGATAGGACTGCTGATGATAGACTGAGCTATGGGAAGGACATGAGGCCTAATAATCTTGCTGATGGTGTAATGGGTCTAGTGGTGGCCTCATTACTCAAGAAGTCAATCTCAGAGTTCATAGTTACTTTATATTTCCAGAGCTTGGTGATGACAGTGAAAATGGTCTTGGGGCTAATTACTAAGCAGATGAATGGTGCAGTATCTGTAAAGTTCCTGAGGGGTCTGGAAGAGATGGAGGTGGGCTTTGAGGAGGCTGGGCTATTGGAGGATATACTGAAGGCTGGGTTGATAGTTGAGAAGCTCCAGAGTCTTCCAAACATCTATTCCCCAGCATTTGGCTGTCAGGATCCAGCCAATCCTAGTACCCAGTCCATTTACTCAGTACATGTAAATCCTCCTGTCTCCCCACCCAGTCCTCCCCATATCCCTCAGAGAGCTAAGATTCTCTGCCTCCTCCCATATGTCCAGGCAACCACTCCTACCACCAGCACTCCTCCCTCCATCAGTCCTATCCAACTGAATATCCCACACCATATTAAAGTCTCCACCCAGAATATCAATCTCCTCCTCTAGAAGAGTGCCCCTTTCCAGAAGACCCTTAATCCAAGCAATCCTCTCACCCCTAACTGCTGGACAGTGGCAAGATCCAACCTTCACTGACACTCACTCAGGTCTATGCCATTCCCCCCACACCAAATGGTCTCCCCAGCTTCTTATTCCACCTAAGTCCCCTTTACCACTCAACACCAAAATTGCCACTTTGTCAATCCAAGCTATGGATCCTCCCCATTCTCTAGTCCATGCCCCCTAATCCTCATTATCCTCACATCAAACATCCTGCAGCAGAAAGAGATCAGCCTCCAATCTCTTAAGCTAAGTGAAAATGTTCTTATGCTGCCCAGAGCCCTGTAGACCATTCACATTCAGAGAAAAAATTTTGGTTGTACTGTTCATTGGGAATAATGTTTAGAAGTTCCACTTCTCCTCTATAAGTCCACATTCATCCCTTCTTTTGCCAAGTCCAAGTTGTATTCATCATCCACTTTCTCCTCTACCACCATCTTCACCTCTAATCCTGCCTGAAGTTCAGCCATCTCTCCATCCTCCTTTTCCTCAAACTTCTTCTGATACTCCAGGCATGCCTCCTGCCAGAGCTGCTCTGTCCAACAGTATGCAGCCCTCTCACCAGCCATGATTGCTAGCTCAGTCTCCCTCTCCTTATCAACCTCATACCCCTCTTCCTCCAGGAAAATTGCAAGCACCTCAGCCTTCAGCGCCTCCACTACCCCATCACTATGTAGAATCCTCATCTAGTGCTCCTCACTCATCACCCTCAAGTCCACCTCACCTAACTCTTCTGCTGTAAAGTTTTTAATCATCTTGCTCATCTACAGAAGGTTCCCCACCTCCTTCCCTCCTGGAGATGCAGGCCTTCCTACACTCAGCATCATCATATTCACTCTTGCACTCACAGACTCATCCCACCCCTCCTCTGTCACATCTACCAGCTCATCCTCACCTACTGCCACCAACTGAACCGCCTTTCTCTACATCTGGAACCCCAAAATGAACTCACTGGGCACCACATATTGACACATCCTCCACCCCCCAGCTTCTCACAGCAGGACCCCTCCTGATAAGAGGGGGGGGAGTGCCATCCAAGTTCTGTTCTCAGACTTTGAAGGTGCCACTGCATATGGATCATTGGGTAGCTACTCCCTAGCTCCCTTCTGACCCCTCCTTGACATCCCCCCTCTCCTTCCCAGCCCAGACACTCACCTCAGCACCCCCAGACTCCTCAATGCCACCATCATTCTTCTTTGCCCTACCCTCTATACTCACCAACAGCTCTCTCTGCCTCTTATGCCCTTGCACCCTCTCCCACTGCCTCCTATCAGTGTGGATATGCTTTCCTTCCACAATCTCCAAATGTGTTGACTCCACATATCTCTTCCATGCCTTCACCCTCCACTCAACAGCTCTACTTATCTCCTTCAGAGCCTCGAACAGATCCTCTTCCTCCTCCTCACTCCCTTTCACCCTTGACACCCAACATATGAAAGCCCCCTATAGTATTACCAATGGTCAGTCACTTGACTTTCCAGTGACCTCCTTTTCTGTCAGTTAAATCTTAATATCAACATCTCCAGTCCTGATGGTGGTCCCCTTCTATATCTGGAAACTAATATCAACCACATCACCATACTCTGCTATCACCTCCTCAACCCTCCTCATCTCAATCACCATTACTATAGGCACCCTCTTTACTATCAACTGAACCACTCTGGGGTCCCACCTCAGACAGTGTACCATAGGAACCACCACTTCCCTGACAGCCACTCCAGTCTTCAGAGCCTCTTTCAGTGGGCCTGCCTTCTCAAAGCCCACCTCAATCCCCTCCAGACCCTTCAGGAACTTCACTGAGGTGGCCCCAGCCACCTACTTTGAGATAATCCCCAGGACCATCCTCACTATCACTGCCAAGCCCCAGAAGTACAAGGTCATAGCAAACTCTGAAATAGACTTCTTGAGCAATGGTGCCACTGCCAGCCCCATCACACCATCCACCAGGTCCTCCTTCCCCTTTGGGAACCCCTGTCCCACCCTGCCATCAGCTGTCACATCTCTTTTTTTTTTCTAATTCTCTGTTACACTTCTATCAACAGTCACTCCCCCAGCTATAGTACCTCCAGCACCTACACTTACATCCCCCATCTGAGTACTGCTCCCTCTCCCAACACTGGCCCTTGCCTTGCCCTTCCCCTCAGCAGCACCAGCTCTAGTTCCAGCTAGCCATCCACTCTCCTTCACCTTGTCTGCAAAGCTAGAGAGGCCAGGCCTTCCCCCATTTCCACTCAACATCAGTCCTTCTCCAGAGCCCTCTCCACCCTTCAATCCTCCAAAGGCCCCCATCCCTAGTCCATAACCTCTCCCCATTCTGCCAGCTGAATGCTCCAGGTCCACCTGACCCAGTATCCCATTGGAACTCTTGCTTGATGACATTTTTATAGTACCTTTTCTCTAAGTTATGTTGAAAACCATTGCTTGAAGTTGGTGTAATGTAAATTATATAGGAGAAAGGTCAGTGTGTGTAAATCCTCCTTTCTCCCCACTGTATTCTGCCCATATCCCCTAGGGAGCTAAGGTTCTCTACCTCCTCTCATACATCCTGGCTGCCACTTATTCCACCAGCACTCCTCTCTTCATCAGTTCTATCTAACTGAAGATTCCACACCATATTGAAGTCACCCCCCAGAATATCCAACCCATCCTCCAAGAATGTACCCTCCTCCAGAAGACCCTTAATTCATGCAATCCACTAACTCCTAGCTGCTGGACAGTAGCAAGAGCCAACTCTCACCAGCTCCCACCCAGGTTGACACTATTCCCCCCAAACCAAACAGTCTTCCCAGCTTCTGATTCCATTTAAATCCCCTTTACCCCTCCTCACCAAAATTGCCACTTTGCCAATCCAAGCGGTAGCTCCTCCCCATTCTCTAGTCCACTCTACTTGATCTACATCATCCTCACAATATACATATTACAGCAGAAAGAGATCAGCCTCCAATCCCTTAAGCTAAGTGAAAATGTTCTTCTACCACCCAGATCCCTGTGGCCCATTTATATTAAGAGAAAAAAATATTAGTTGTACTATTTATTGGAAATAATATTTAGAAGTAGGGTCCTGCACATCTTTTACAAACCCACAGCTCTCCCCTCTTGTGCCACATCCAAGTTATATTCAGCAGCCAATCCCTCCTCTTTAGCCTTCTTTGCCTCCAATCCAACCAGAAGTTCAGCCATCTCCCCATCCTCCTGTTCTTCAAATTCCTCATGATACTTCAGGCAGGCCTTCTGCCAGAGTTTCAGACCATAATGCTCTGCCCAACAGCAGGTGGCCTGCTCACCAGCAACAACTGCCAGCTTGGCCTCTCTCTCCTTATCAACCTCATACCCCTCCTCCTTCAGAAGAATTGCAAGCATCTCCACCTTCAGTACCTCCACTACTCCATCACTATGCAGGATCTGTGCCCAATGCTCCTCACTCATCACTCTCAGGTCCACTTCTCCCAACTCTTCAGCTGTGAAGTTGTTCATTATCTGGCACATCTACAGTAGATTCCCCACCTCTTTCTCTCCTGGCCTGACATCCAGCACTGTGGTATCAGCCCCTATACTTGCAGTCTCATCTCACTCCTCCACCACCTGTCCCCCTTTCACTACATCAGGAACTCCAAAGAATACTTACTGGGCACCATGCATTAGTACATTCTCTACTGCCTTACTCCTCCCAGCTGGACCCCTTCTGATAAGAGATGGAGTGTCATCCAATTTCTCTTCCCAGACCTTGAATGTACCATCAGTATAAGAGTTACTGCATAACATCTTCCTGGCCCCATCCAGGCCCTCCTCCTCATTCTCTCCTCTCTTACTAGTCTAGACGCTTACTTCAGCCCCTCCAGACTCTTCAGCTCTTCTTCACCCCTTCATTCATGCTTGCCAACAACTCCTTCTGTCTCTTGTATTCTTGAGCCCTCTCTTACTGCCCCTTGTCCATGTAAATATACTTCCCATCTACAATTTCCAACTGCATAGCCTCTATATACATCTTCCAGGCCTTTGCCCTCCACTAAACAGCCCCACTCATCTCGTCTAGGGCCTCCAGCAGATCCTCATCCTCCTCCTCCTCCTCCTCACTCCCCTCCACTCTTGACACCTTACAGATGAAGGTCTTCTCTGTAACCTCTCTCCCTGCCAGTCTAATTCTGATGCCAACATTCTCAGTCCTGAAAGTAGTCCCCTCCCACATCTGGAATCCAATATTGACCACATTATCATACTCTGCCATCACCTCCTCCACCCTCCTCCTAGTTTCAACCTTCATCACTATAGGCACCCCCTTTACCAGCAACTGAACCACTCTGGGGTCTCACCTCAAATACTACACCATAGGGACCACCACCTCCCCTACCACAACTCCAGTCTTCAAAGCTTTCTCCAGTAGACTTGCCTCCTCAAAACTCTCCTCAAACCCCTCCAGTCTCTTCAGAAACTTCACTAAGGCAGCTCCAGCCACTTGCTCCAAGATAATTCCCAGAACCATCCTTGCTATCATAGCCAAGCCCTGGAAGCACAAGGTTGCTGCAAACTCTGAGATTGACTTCTTGAGTAACAGTGCCACTGCCAGCCCTGTCACACCATCTTCCAGGTCTCTCTTCCTCTTTGGGCCCATCTGCCCAGCCCTACCATTAACAGTCACATCTGGATTTTTTTCCAGATTCCCAGTCATGCCACTATCAGCAGTCCCCCCCCTACTCCCAGCTGCTGCTCTACTGACCCTTCCATCTACTGGCTAAGGTTCAGTACCTCCCACTTCTCCTTCCCTCTGCTTACCCTTCCCTCCTGCCTGCCTGCCACAAGTACTAGCAGCCCATTCTCCAGTCTTCAGCATATCTACAAAGCTCCTCTCCCTCTGCCCTTCTGCCCCTCCCCCAGTATCACTATTACTGCCAGAACTGCCCTGCCCACTTAGACCACTAAAAGACCCCATCTCTAGTCCATACCCTCATCTGATATGTTGCCAGTCAAAGGCTCCAGGTCCACCTGATCTAGTATATACATCAACTTGCTTGTTGATTGCCATGATCTTAGTATCTTTCTCCAATGAATGGTTCAAAAGTTTGTTTCAAAGTTTGTATTACATAAATAGTAGGGGAGAAAGGTGCATACTACCTCATACTCCTCCTCCAACAGTACCACTATTATCTTATCTCTCAGCCTTCTCACTATGCCCTCATCCCTCAACACTTTCCCCTAGAAGGCCTCACTGATCACATGAAAATCCACCTCTCTCAACTCCTCTGCTACCACATTTTTTATTATCTTCCACAGCCACTTCTCTCCTCCAACTGCCTCCTCTCTCCAGTCTGACTCCTATCCTCCAGCTCCCCTGCCCTCCTCTTTCTCAGTCCTCTCAGATTCATTCCATCCATCTTCAGATACATCCTGCAGCTCCTTCTCTCCAATGCCAGGCGCTCTATACTGAATTGAAATCCTCTTAACCATCTTCATATCTACTGCCACCTCCTTCAACCCTGGTCTCAATCCACCCCCCTGGTCTTCTCCTTGCTGCCCAGTCTCAGCCCACATACTAGCCCTCACACTCCCTCCTCCTATCACCTCAGCTCTCTTTGGTTCTCCTCTCAGGCATAACAACAGCTCCTTCTGCACCTTCCTCTCCTGTGTCTTTTCCAAGATAGCTCAGTCCATCTGCAACTTCTTACTATTGATGACCTCAATTACCATTCTAGCCTCATACTCCTTCCAAGCCTTCTGCCTCCTCTTGACTGCTCCCACCATATTTTCCAGTATCTCCAGCAAGTTCTCCTCCTCTCTGGTGTCCCCAGTACTCTCAAAACCTTGTATTCTACTGGTCCCCACCTTAGTACTGCTAGCCAGTCTCTCTCTTTCCCAGTATTCTCCTTTCCTGCTAGCCTCACTTAGACATCCACATCTTCTGTCCTAAGCTCCATCCCCTCTCAGACCTGAAATCCAATATTGACAATATCACTAAACTCCTTAATAGTATCTTTCACTAGCTATCTTGCTTTCTTCTTTCTGATCAACAGAGTATATAACTACAGATTCATTAACTAAACCTCTTTCATGACCAACTTATGAGTTCTATGTATGTGAAATAAGACTTACAAAACTTATAAACAACTATATACTGATATCTAAGATCTAATAATCAGTATTCAGATATATTTCTATTATTTTACACTATTCTATCTAATTATAAAATAGCTTTCAAGTATTAAAATGTCAGTTTGAATTACATTTGTATATTTATATATTTCTTGTAGTATTCCTATTAATAGTACTTATTTCTATCTATATTTCACATATATGTATTACTTAATAATAAATATTTAGTTTACTACTTTTCTATTTATTTTCTTACTTATAAGCAGAGAATTCAAGTATTTATTAGATTTTAGATAGTATTTCTAAATTTTTACAATCAGCTTTATAAGTGTAAGTATACAATCTCTAAGCTATTGAAATTATCCTTCAAACAAATCTGGAAACTATATGCAAGATCACAAAATAAGTTATTGAAGAAGATCAACTAGTTACACAAAGTATACCAGCAAGTATAAGGATTTATTACCAAGACACAAAAACACTAGAAGAAGTACTATAACTATAAGACCAATCTTGAACCACTACTCATTAGACAACTAGTTTTGGTATATTGTACTATTATAAAAGGAAACTAAAGTGCCAAACTCAAACTGAAAGGAGAAGGACTCTATCTCATCTATCAAAAGTTCATGAACTACACTTATTAACTCAAGACCAAGCAAACTGTAACATATAAGACCTTATTACTCAGCAGAAGCAAAATATATTTGATCTACTCCATTTACTCCATTTGTGTCATCTCTATTAGAGAATGATAGATACTTTATATAGAACTCAAGAAAGCTGACAAAGTCAAAACCAATCACAAGTTTATCTATATAATAGATATTACTAATAGAAATTACCTCAGATTATAGAAAATATCATTTCTAAGAGTTTTATTAGGATGGCAACTTGATATGCCAGTATGTAACCTTATACTATTTTATCATATTTATATCATTCATTAGTAATATAAGTAATATACAACCTACTAAAATTACCTCTCTTTAAAACAAAGATTATGAGCTCCACTAGTACTTAGTGGCTATAGCAAATATACATCTTTAAATATACTATATATATACTGGAAATGTTTGACAACCAGCATAGCAATATAAGTATGGAAATAGATATACCAATTATGAGTATTCTATTAACCATAGACACAACCTCAATAGATATGAGAAATACAATCCCAGTTATAAGCATAAACATAGCCAAGAGGTCTATTCTGATCTTTGATAAGAAAGACTATACTATTTGAGTATTTTATATAATGAATCTTCTCAACAAATGTAGCTTGGCAGAGTAGATGAAGCCATAAGTACAAATTCAAGATTATGACCTATAAATAATTACTAAGAATTATGCAAGATTGTATTCACATTGTCAAACTCACAAACAATACTCATAATGCATACTACAATGGCTTATAAGATATAGAAAGCCCTATGTAAGCATCACATGCAAGTATCCATATTGAATAAATTTCATCTAAAATCTCAGCTATTCAATCTTTAAATGAAGCCAATGAAGAGTATCCACAAATATGTCAGTCATATTGATGATCTGGTAAATCAAGTGAATTCTCTTAGGATATCTGCAGATTATATTGGCAATAAATATAAGGTTATAGCACTCACAAAAGAACTTCTTAATATATATAATATTGCCATTACAGTCATATATGAGAGTGACTGTCTCCCAGATTATGCCCATATGATAACAAGTCTCATGAATGAGAAAATATACCAAGAAAACAGTACCAATAATGAGAAAAATACCTTTTCTGGGTCCCACAGATGTAGTGGCAAATGAGATCAAAAGTATGATCAATAAGGTCAGTGAACCCAAATCTAAGCTCAACAATACAATAATAACCAGTCTAGCAAATCAACTAAGTATGATGGTTACTATAAGTATTGCAGTAGGTATGGATACAGAAAGTGCTATTGCTATAGTTGGAAAAATAACAAGGAGAGTGGTGAAAATAATCAACAATGTGGAAAAAGCCAGTATTGGCAACATGCATATAGAAACTATCAAGGGATGCATGACAATACAAATACTGCTAAAACTAATGAAAGTGGTAATCTATTTTTTGTATAAGCTGCTAGCTCTACTACCAAATCTACCAACAGTATCAGTTCTGCCAGTACAAGATTTACTGCCAAATTTACTAACCCATTATCTATGAATCCCAGTTAGCAAAATACTTTTTATCTGACAAAAAGTGATAATGATGTCAACAGTGCCAACAATTATACATTCTCTAAGTATATATCTGCCAGTAGCAAATCTGTCAATACAGCTAATAATAATGATGTCTGGTTAATGAATTCTGGAGCCATATAATACATGATACCATACAGAGAATGGTTCTCTATATAGGAGCCCTTCAAATACCCTATACCTATCAAGTTAGGAGATAACAATGTCATCTATGCTCAAGAAAAGGAAAATGTGGAGATATATCTCTATGGAAATATCATCAAGCCCATCACTACTTTTGGGAATATACTGTATGTTCTGGAGATAGGAAAGAACCTCTTCCCTATAAGGAAAATGATGTCTCTTGGCAACAAAGATATCTATATACATTCAAAAGGTATAATAATATATAATTCACATAATCATAAAAGGCTAATAATAGCCTCAAAATGTGGAAATCTTTATATAATTAATGGAATATCAAATAGTATAAAAGTCTTTATATATATAACAACTACATCTAATACATCCAATATGTAGCATCAATGCTTAGAACATATTGGCAAGATGAGCCTCAAATGTATGATAAGAAGCAGCTTGGTGAAAGGATTGCCAGCATATATATATCTGGAGAATAACTTTTATAAGATATGCATAGAAAACAAAGCTTTCTGGTGACTGTTTGAAGAATGATTAAAGTTTGCCTTAGAGATTCTCAATCCTACACCAATATATAGACTGATACATACTCCATCATACTCTGAAGAGATATTTTCTGATATTTATTAATGATCATATGTATAAGACATATATATATTTCCTATTGGTAAAGAGAGAAATCTTGGAGAAATTCAAAGAATTCAAAGCAATTACTAAGAATGAGACAGGATGTAGAATATGCACTATATGCTCAGATAATGGATGTGAATATATCAACAATGCATTCAGGGAATTCTTAATGAAATATGGTATAAGCCATCAAATGATGGCTCTTTATACACCTCAGCAAAATGGTATGGCTGAGCAATTTAACCATATGGCTGTCAAAATAGCACAGATAATAATCAATGCTGCTGGATTATAATATTCCTATTTGACTGAAGTCATCAATATGGTAGTGTATATCTACAATTTATACATTTCTCAATCACTAAGCAAGAAAGCTGGCAACAATAGCATAAGGATGATGATCTTACTCCTGAAGAATTATAGAGCAGAACTAAGCCAAATATATCCCATCTATATATATTCAGATGTGACATGTACATCCTTGACAAAAGTAATACTATCTGGTATAAGTTCTAGCCAAAGGCAGTCAAGGATATACTCTTTGGATATATTGGGAAATTGCTTAAACTTTGTAATATACAATTCAATGAAACAGGAAATATTAAGGAGATCTACATAGAAGTTCCAGTGGAAATCTCTATGTTTAAGCCAGTGCAACAACTGGTGCTGCCAACATCCACTTGTCTAGTAGTTAATCAAAACTATTTCTAACCACTATATATATCTAAGCTGGAGTTACCTGAGCCAAGGATCACTGAGATCAAAGATAAAGATGAAGATAGTAAATTCTACAATAACAAAGGATCTTCTATGAAGGGTAAACAAATGAAAAAGCACTCCAACATATTCTAATAGATGTGTTCAGAATTAGGAAGTTATTGTAAACTCTAGACAGCAGCAATGTTAAGACCATGAGCTATACTGAAGCAATATATCATGACATCTTCCAGCAAGCCTAGCACATACAACAAGGCTATGTAATGCCCTGACAATAAGAAATAGGAATGCATGATAGATGAGGAATACAATTCACTCATCAAGAATGTCATATGGAATATAGTACCTCTTCTACCAAACTGTCAAGCAATCTGAACTATGTGGGTATATAGGATAAAGTACAATGTTGATAGCAAAGTAGAGTGGTATAAAGCTCATTTCATTGCCAAGAATTATTCACAGGATTATGGCATGGACTATGACAAGACATTTTTGCTGGTATTTAAGCTTACTTTGCTTAGAATACTCCTTGTAATTGGCACAGTGTATGATCTCATAATCCATCAAATCGATATCAAGATAGCATTCCTGAATAGCAATATAGACACTGAACTATATATCTGTCAACCACAAGGATAAGAAAATGGTGAGCTTGTATATAGATTATATATGAGATTATATGGCATCAAGCAAGCAGTATAGCTATAGAACAAAAGGATTGATAGACATCTCCTTAACAATAGATTCACATATTGTGAAGTAGATAATTGTATATAAATTCAGTATTATGATGATGGCATAGTATTCATTAGTAAATGAGTAGATAATATCATCATTATTACTAGCAAGAACAGGCTTAATAGAGTAAAGAAAACCTTACTAAGAATTCAGGATAACTGACATAAATGACACATTCTTTCTTTTGGAAATATTGATTAAACATAATAGGTATATGTATACCATATATCTCTAGTAAGAAACTTATATCAAAGTCATCCTTGAATAATTCAATATGAGTAAATTTAAACTGGTCAGCACTCCTATGGATAATTCCATATAGTTAAGAAAGCCAAATACTATACCTGAGGATAATGATAACAAGAATAGTACTAAAAACATTCTCTATTAGCAAGCTGTCAGCTCTCTTATGTATCTCATGCTAGGAATGAGACCCAATATATCATACACTATGAATAAGGTGGCAAAATACTCCTCTTGCTATGATAATTCACATTGGAGCACCATTAAGAGGATTTTCCAATACTTAAAGAGATCAGCATACTATATACTCATATTGAGTAACAACATTAGATTAAGTGGGAGTAATGGCAAAAGCAATAATATACAGCTATCTGGTATATATCACACTAATTGGGCCAGAGACTAAGATGACCATTGATCTATAACTGAGTACCTCTTCCAAGGATCTATCATTTCATATCAAATATATAAGTAGAGTTCTGTGGAAACATTATCAACATAAGTAGAATACCAGATATTGTCATTGGTAACAAAGAAGTCCATTTAGCTCTGCAAGTCTTTAAAGGAGCTCAGCTTTACTCAGAAGAACTCTATGCTAATCAGACAAGATTACTAATCTATAATAGTCCTTGTCAAAAATCCAGTACACTATAGTAGAATGAAACATATGGATATATAGCATTATTTTATATACAAATATATAGGACCCAGTACTATATATCTAAAATATATCCCCATGGAGTGTATAATTGCAGACTTATTGACCAAAGCCCTTCCAAAGCCAAAATTTGAGCAATGTGCTAAAGGAATGGATCTTATGAGCTATACACCAGCATTTGATTAACTATGGGATAATTTTCAAGCTATCAAAAGCTCCTTGTACTGCATCTCTCATCTATAAGAGAATTATATATATTATACTCTTCTCATTCTTCACCTATGGATAGATATTTTAGATATTTCATATATTTCAGAACACTTTTCAATCTGCTATTACTGGTCTTTTACTATATTCTCTACCTATTTTCATGTATATAAGTAGGGAACTTTGAACTTCTGCAGTTATCTAGATAGTATCCTATTGGTTATATTTAGTTAACTCTAGTTTGCTTCTATTCTAGTGTGTATTTTTTTTTTTTTTTGAGTTATATATCTCATTGAGCAGGAGTATGGGAATGGCAACTCAATATACTAGCATATGACCTTATTACATTTACATCATTCTTTAGTAATATAAGAAATATACAACCTATACAACTTCAATAAAATCATCTCTCTTTACAACAAGGTTCAAACTACCAGTTATAACAATGAGAGCCCTTACTCTAGACAAGGATGGTCAGTCCTTGCAAATATGTCAACAGTTTAAAAAAAAAAAAAAAACTAAGACATGCAATTCCAGTGCAACTACTTCCACTGAGGACAGCTTTAATTTTGCAAGAGGCAGATATGCTAATACCTTAAAACTGATGACATCAGAAGTTAGAAAACTGCTCAGACTTTATCAGAGATAATGTTATCAATAGTGACCTCATTGAAAAATATCCAGACAGTGTCTAAATCTATAAATAGCTTAGCAGTCATTAGTATAGTTAGATTAATCTAATACTATAAAACTATATACTGACTCAGCAGTCAGATGATCTCTTGACATATCAGTTTATACTTATACTATATGACTGTATTCTAACTTAGTAAGGTACTAAGTACAATATCCATATTTAGCATAATCCAGATATTCTCTCATTAGTATAAATACCCACTTTTCCAGATCTCAGAAACTCAGACTTAAATAGATACAAATAGACTTAAACAGAAAAGAACAGTCCAGAACTCCTGAATACTTCTCTACAATATCCCTTCATACACTACTCCTAGTATAGCAATATTATAAATTGATTTAATAACCTACAAACCACTCTTAAGTAAATCTGCATCCCATTAGGTCTCACTCCTAACTAAATTCCAAAATTTCCTAATTGGGTATTGTCAGCAGCAATATGCCAATTCAACTAAGCTAGTCTTAGTTTCTTGAATTTTCTGAAATATAGAAAATCCTGAACATCAAGCTAAAGTTCAAAAAAGGACTTTAGTTGAGACATTAACCTAAACTTGAAATTAATAAGTGTAGAGGATATACTCCATATGAAATTAATCTTGACCTTTAAGAAAAGAGTCTTTTAGAATATCTAGAAATTCTAAAAAACCCTTTCAGAACTAAATAATGGTACTCTAACAAAGTAACTCTCTTACAACTTAGTAGCAGTAGTTTACAATCCAATTCTACTTCAAGATACTTCCTCACTCTGCTACAACCCTCTATGAGAATTTCTACAAGTTGGTATAAAGTCTAACCTCTGAACTAGAGTTCATTCCAAACCATCTGACAATCTGGAGAGAATTGAACCTGACATATAAGAAAAATTTGATCTCCATACCTGCAATAAGTTGAACAGACTTCATCTATAAAAAGAAGTACTCCAATTAAATCAGCAGATAGGCAAAACTCTATAACCAAACTCCTTGCTCTATACCCTGTAAGTCAAGATGAAGATTATGTTATAGAAGCCTTTTTTACTCTTTTCAACAAGAGTTTCATAAGCTCTATAAACCTGAGTAATGATAACCAGCAGCTGTCTTTCTAGCCTTAGTCTCCCATGAAGCCTGAGCCTCTGTAGCCAAGTGGCACAACTATAATGACTTTCACTATACTAGGACCAAGACTACCTTATACTACAATTTTCAGAATTACAAGGCCTGCCATATTCTTAAAGAAGAAGTTAGAGAAACCCTTCATCAACAATCAGACCCTGAGCCAGAAGCAGGCCCAGCTATAACCTTATCTGAAACTGAAGCCAATACTGAATCCAAACCAGCTTATGAATTAAGTTCATCTGAAATTCAATATATAACTGATACTATCTACTTTGATACCAAACAAACCCAACTATATGAGGACCAAAGTGAAGAGAAAGAGGAGTATCTTTTTTTTTTTTTTTTTTTTTTTTTTTATAGTCACTTGGACTGCCCTTTATTACTAAAATCTATAGTACTAAAATACAATATCACTCTACCCTTCAACCAATGCCCCGTGGGCCCAGGTCTCCTCCTTCAATCACCCCTTGCCCGAGCACCATCCGACCGCCCACCACCCGAATCCTTCCACCACTCTTCTGAGAGATGCGTCTCACCAGCCCCTGGCGTCGCCCTCCCCCCAGCCCCCAACCAAGCCACCACCCATTCAAAATGTCCAAAAGTAACCAT
>RBNI01000683.1:0-27871 GCA_003990745.1 Jimgerdemannia flammicorona | reverse complement strand
ACAAATAGCCAGTGACTGGCCAGCCCCACCCAAATGGCCAATGCCCAGCCTAACGTCAGCCATTCCTTCCCCACCCCCCCCTCCAATCTATCCCTTAAATCCTCCCATCGCCCCCGCATGCCAGCTCTCTGACACACTCTCCCCAAATGATCTCCAATGTTCTGCCAAAAGGTACCAAGTACCTCACACTCTCCTAGCCAATGTTCAGGTGTCTGTACATATCCTCCTTCCTGTTCTACATTATAGCACTCTTCATAGTCGAAGCAACCTCCCTCAGTAAGGTGACCTGAGCAGAAGTTGAGCATAATATTCCACCTCAGCATATACCACCAGACCACCCAGTACTTTGGCAGCAGCCACCTCCTCACTTCAGCACTCCAGACCCAAATGCTACATCAGTCCCACTCCTCGCCAATTCCTACTCCTTGCTAACTGCTAGGCTACAGGTCCTGGTCTGGTCCCTGCTGGCATTCAATCCCATCACCAATGTCAAACTCAATTAGGAGAATGCCACCCAGTAACACTTGGTCCCATCACCACATCTCTGGGTCCCAAGCTATCTCCCCTTCATCTCCCTACCACCTAATTCCAATGCGGCATACCCCTTCTGCCACTCCCCACCAGAAGCTTTTGAATTACAATTGTTCAGTGTTCTGAAGGCCCACAAGTGCTAGGAGATCACTAGTCAAACTCCTTGGAGAGGACCTCATCTCCCAGACTTTCTGCAGTAGGGGGACCCAACTACTTCCTCTCAACTCCACTGCTCTCTTCAGCCACCATGCTCTCAAGCAGTACAGCCTCTTAGAGAAGTCAACCAGCCCCAGTCCCCCACTCACCACTAGTAAGGATAAGACCTCCCAGCTGATTTGACTCCGCCTTCCAGCCCAGATCCACCCCTTGGCCAGCTTCATCAATCTCTTCACTACCCAAGCAGAGAAGTCCAAATGATAAGCCAGATACCATATCTTCGGTAGCCAATAGATATTCAGAATTAAAACCCGTCCTACCAGGGACAATTGGCAGCCCCCCCAACTCTGCAGGGCCCCCTCCCAGATGCCAACCTGTTGCTCCCACCAATGTCAGAGCAGAACCGACCCATATACTGACAGATAAATACCCAAGTACTGAACTGCCTCACCAGCAGGGACAATGGTACCAATAATCTCCCCTCCCACCAGATCATTGCCTAATACCATTGTCTCATACTTATACCAATTGAGCCTAGCCCCGGAGTTCACCTCATACCACTCCACTATTTCCTTGAGCTTCTCAACATCTGCAATTGATCCCAGGCCGACCACTATGTTATCTGCAAAAGCCCCTACTTTCCACTTAATGCCAAAGATAAAGAACCCCACTATCTTCTGCCTGATTCTGTCCATAAAGAGCTCTAGAGAAAGAGTATACAAAATGGGAGACAGTGGGTCCCCCTGAGGCACCCCCCTATCCAGGGGAAACACTACCCCTCTGTATCCATTATACATGAGTACAGCCCTACTTCCTTCCAGTAGGCTGACCATGGCTGTCCTGAACTGTTGCGGGACCCCAATCCTATCCAAAACTTTCACCAGCCAGACCCATCACACTTGGTCATAAGCCTTCTCCTGGTCCAGAAAGACTAGACATCCATCCAGTCTACTGGCTCGTGCTCCTTCAATAACTCCATGAACCCATGCTGTGCCATCCCTGATGAGCCAGCCTCTCACAAAGCCCCTCTGCTCATCACCCAGGACTTGCTGGGTCACCTTTTGCAACCTTGTGACCACTATCTTGGTAACCAACTTTGTGTCCATATTTAGTAGCATAATTGGCCTCCAGTTCTTCCAGTCCTCTCGCCTTCCTTTGTTCTTATAAAGCAATGTTACCAGCCCCAGATCCTGTTCTCCCACCCATCTCCCCATTTGTATAATCCAATCACACAGTGCCATCATCTCTCCCAGTACTCTAGGGACTCCCACCATCTTTTTCCAGAAGTCCCAGGGCAGCCCATCCTCCTCAGGTGCCATATCTAAGGTTGTTGTAGCAAGAACCTGGCGGATCTCCTCCTCTTGCACTGGCAGTACTAAGTCACCCAGCCCAACTGCTTGTATAGGGTGCCAATCCTCCAATGCTCAGTCAATGTCCTCAGTATCTGCTCTACCCTCCTCCTCACTCCACAATCCACTCTAATACTCCTTTAACGATCTAAGAATATCTTGTACCCCATGCACCAATATACCATCAGCATTAAGCACCCCCTCCCACCTTTGTTGCACCCTTCTCGCCTGAAGAGCTCTTGTGAGAAACTTTGAGGGCCACTCCCCTTCCTCCAATCTCTGCCAATGAAGCCACACTACCAGACCCTGGACCCTTGCCTCTTTCTCATTCTGCAGCACCTGTTGTAGTTCAACCACCTCCATTCTTGCCCTTATCACTCTCCAGTCCTCCTCTCCCTCCAACATCACCAGTCTCGCCCAGTCCTCCAAGAGTCTAGTCAGTCTACAAGAAGCCCACCACACCCACCGCCTCCTCTATCTCCCAGCCTCCTTACCAGTCTCACTCCAGAAGGTCCTGGCCATCTCCTTCATCCTCATCCACTAAATATCAACTGGGGCACCTTCCTGCCTTCAGCACTCCACTCGTAGTTGAATGTCTTCAGCCCACTCATCCCACTGGATCTCATCATCTAGTAAGGAGGAATTAAGACACCAATGTCCAGGCCCATCCCCACTCTCCCCAAAATGTCCCTGCCCTAAAAGCCCCCAATGATCCAACCAAGGACACCATTCCACCTCCAGCAACTTCCAAACATCTAAGCCCCAGCAGCTGGCTATCAGAATCCAATCAATCCTCATCCCCAGGCCCCCAGCCCAGTGCATGTATACCCTCCTATCTCCCCAACATTCTCTACCTGCATCCACCAGAGCACTCAGTCTTTCCACTTCCTCCCATGCTACCAGTCCTCTACTCCAACCCTCAGCTCCTTGTCCTCCATCAGTTCTGTCCCTCAATATATCTCTGACCATATTGAAGTTCCCACCAAGCATATCTACCCCAACCTCTGCAAGAATTCCACTCTCCTGTAGGCCCTTCACCCAATTCACATGCTCACTCCATACCATGGGGCAGTAACAGGAGCCCACTGTAACTGGCTCCCAACCTGTGTATATCCACTCTCTCCAGACCAATCTATCCCCCCAGCTCCACATATCCCTTATCTCCCCTTTGCCTTTCCACACCAGAATCCCAACCTTGCCCTTCCAGACTGCCTCACCTCTCCACTCCTTCATCCATTCCAGTCTATCCAAGTATCTGACATCCTGCAAGAGGAAGAGATCAGCCTCCAATCCCTTCAGCCAAGTAAAAATGTTCTTACATTGATAAGCACCCCGTAACCCATTCACATTCAAAGAAAAAATGTTGGTTGTACTATTCATAGTGAAAAAAATGGTGTGTTATCAATCTTTCTCTACTGCTCTATGTTCATCTCCTCCTGCACCAAATCCAGATTATGTTCCATGGTCACCTCCTCCTCTTCAGCCCTCTGAGCCTCCAGTCCAGCCAACAGCTCATTCATCTCCCTATCTGCCTTCTCCTCGAATTCCTCATGGTACTCCAGGCAGGCTTTCTGCCAGAGCTGCAGTCCATGATGCTTGGTCCAGCAGTATTCAGCCCTCTCTTCTGTGACTCCTGCTATCTCTGCCTCCTGCTCCTTATCTACCTCATAGCCCTCCTCCTCCAGATATATTGTAAGGATTTCTGTCTTCAATGCCATCACCACCCCTTTCCCCTACAGGATCCTCACCCAATACTCATTGCTCATTACCCTCAAATCCACCTCACCTAGCTCCTCAGCCACTAGGTTGTTCATCATCCTGCACATCCAAAGTAGGTTCCCCATCTCCTTTCCTCTAGGAGTTGCCGGTCTCCCACCATCCAGCATTATGGTGTCAGCCCCAGCACTCACAGCCTCATCCCACTCCTCTGGGACATCCACCAGTTCCTCCTTACCAACCACCACCACTTGTCCCCCGTTTGCTGCCTCCAGAACTCCAAATTGCACTCTCTGGGCCCCCCGCATTGGCACATCCTCCCCCACCCTATTTTGGGAAGCTGGGCCCTGCCTGATAAGGGGAGTAGGGGTTGGAGAATTCTCTCATGTCTCATCCCAAACCTCCAGCATACCATCTGCATACAGGTCCTTGCCAGTCATCTCCCAGTTCTCACCAGTCCCCTTCCCAGCACTCTCACCTCTCTTGCCTGCCCAGACACTCGCTTTGGCCCCCCCCATGTCTACCATCCTGCTTGTCTCCTTCTGAGGTCCACCCTTCATCTTCGCCAGTAGTTCCCTCTGCCTCTTACATCCCTGATCTCATTCCCACTGCTCCTTGCTCACTCAAATCTACTTCCCATCTACCACCTCCAAGTGTGTTGCCTCCTCAAAGGCCCTCCAAGCCTTCACCCACTGTTCCACTGCACCACTCAGCTCTTCTAGCACTTCCAATAGGTCCTCTTCCTCCTCTTCACTCCCCTTCATCCTTGTCACCTTGCACACAATCACCCCCCAGACCATACCAGAAGGCCAGTCCCTTGCCTTCCTGGTTGCCTCCTTCTCTGCCAACCAAATCCTCATATCCACATCTCTAGTCCTGAGCAAGGTCCCCTCCCAGACTCTAAATCCAATATCCACCACCTTGCCATACTTCATCATGACCTCCTCAACTCTCTTTCTTATCTCCATTGCCATTACTGTGGGCACCCCTTTCACCAATAGTTGGACCACTCTGGGGTCCCATTTCAGACATCGAGCCATCGGTACACACACCTCCCCAACTACCAATCCAACCTTCAATGCTTCCTCCAATGGCTCAGCCTCCTCAAAGCCCACCTCCACTCCCTCCCTCCAGTCTCTTCAAAAACTTTACAGATGCCACTCCAGCCACCTGCTTAGCAATCAGCCCCAATACTATTTTCACTATCACTGCTAGGCCCCAGAAGCACAGTGTCACCATGAATACCGAAATCAATTTCTTGAGTAATGGTGCCACCACCAGGCCCATCACACCATCTGTCAAATCTCCTTGTCTCCCAAGCCCCAGTTGCTCAGCCGCACCATCCACAGTCATATCTGGATTTTTTTCCAGATTAGCAGTTCCATCTCCATCAGCTGTCACACTCCCCCCAGCCACTATACCTCCAGTCTCACTGCTCCCTCCACCAAGGGCTACTCCCCCATGTACTGTCACCTTCTCCATTTCCTTGCCTTTCTTCAACCATCCTCCAGCACTGATGTCTGCCTTCTCCCCTTCACCATCTCAGCAAAGCTCGCCCTCCCAGATCCCTGTCCTCTACTACTGCCTCCTCCCCTTCCATGCCCACCTTCCAGCAGCCCCCTCATACCTCCCCCCAGGCCAGGGCCTCTCCTTACTTGCTGCTAGTCAAATGCACTCAGGCCACCCTGCCCAGTACATACCTCAGATTGCCTGTTGGTCACCATGTTGCTAGTCTCTTTTCTCCAAAAACGATGTTGTAGTTGCTTTCCAACAGTTGTGTAACCCGAGAGATACCGGAGAGAGGATCATGTAGAGATATCAGCCTCTATACTTGTAGTCTCATCTCAACACTCCTCCTTAGGAATATCCACCAGTTCATCCTTACTAGCCACTACTACCTGTTCCCCTTTTGCCACCTCAGGAACTCTAAAGTACACTTACTGAGCACCTTGCATAGGTACATCCTCTGCCACTCAGACCCTTAAGGCTGGATCTCTTCTGATAAGAGGAGGAGTGTCCTCCCAGACTTCAAACATACCATCTGTATATGGGTCTTTGATTGGTGTCTTCCTGGTCTCTTCCAGACTCTCCTTCACATTCTCTCTATCTTTGCTGACCCAAACACTCACTTTGGCTCCTCTGATATTCTCAATATCACTAGCATCCCTCTTTGCCTTTTCCTTCAGGTTTACCAGCAACTCTCTCTGCCTCTTGCATCCTTGGGACCTCTCCCACAGCCTCTTATTTATGCAGACCCACTTTCCATCCACTACCTCCAAATGTATTAATTCTATATATACCTTCTAAGCCTTCACTCTCTACTCTACTACACCACTCAGCTCCTCCAGTATCTCTAATAAATCCTCCTCTTCCTCCTCCTCCTCACTCTTCTTCATTCTTGTCACCTTATATATGAAGACCTCCCCTCCATACCATCACTAATGATCAATCACAAGTCTTTCTGATAGCCTTTCTTTCAGCCAACCAAATCTAGATATCAACATTCTTAGTTCTGAATGAGGTCCCTTTTCAGATCCAAAATCCAATATCAACCACCTCTCTATACTCAGCCATGATCTCCTCAACTCTCTTTCTCATCTCTACAGCAGTCACTGTGGGTACTTCTTTTACCAGAAGTTACACCACCCTGGGGTCCTACCTCAAGTATTATATCATCAGGATACATACCTCTCCAATAGTCAGCCCAGCCTTCAGTACATCCTCTAATGGCCCAGCCTCCTCAAAGTCTATCTCTACCCCTTCTAGACCCCTCAGAAACTTTATGAATACTGTATCATCCATCTGCTTAGCAATCAGCCCTAAGACCATTTTTACCATCACTATTAAGCCTTAGAAGTATAAAGTAACTACAAACTCTAAGATTAACTTCTTGAGTAATTAGGCCACTATCAGGCCTGTTAAACCATCTACTAGATCTCACATCCTTCTGGGCCCTATCTTTCCAGCTCTGTTATCCATAGTTACATCTGGATTTTTTTCCAGATCACTAGTTACTACTCTATCAGCAGTTACACTCCAGCTACTACACTACTATCTGGCCCCCCAGCAGCTACCTTCCCCTTACCACCCTGTAATCACTCATCCAGTCCAGCTACCAGACCCCCCTGCTTGATCTTCTCTATGAAGCTTATCTGATTCCCCTCTGGCTATACTATGCCCCCTCCTCCACTACTGTCAACTTTTCTTTCTCTCAACAAAGTACTTGTCATCTTCAATTCTGCTCTCTAACCCCTCCTCATATGCTACCAGTCAAATATACTGGAGCCACTCTGCCTAGTATACTCCTTAGAACTCTGAATTGAGAATATATTCTTAAGATATTTCTCCAAAGAATGGTGTAAAAGTAGGTGATATATGTTTATATAATATGAGGTATATTAGAAAGAGATGGTTCTATAATCAGAATGACTTTCTTTATTACCAATAATAATATCTGATATTCAGCTTATATAGATGAGATTGCAATGGAGGATTGTTTATGTATTTGCTATGAGATAACAGACTCTTTATCTTCACTGATATGAAAGAGATATCTGATCATAGACTGGTAATCATCTAAGTCTCTGACCCAATTAGCATCATATGTATCAGATAGCTGAATACCATTGCTCTTACTATTGCTCTTGTTATTATTCCTACTTAATCTAATATTACTGCTATCTAATGTGAGCATATAGTATACTAATCCCTTTAAGTATTGAAAAATCCTCTTAACAGTATTTTAATATAAATTATTATAGTAAGAGAAATACTGTATTATTTTATTTACAGTATATAATATATCAGGTCTCATTCCTAGTATGAGATATATGAGAGAACTGACTGCTTGCTGATAGAGAATATTATTGATAGGCTTGAGTATAGTATCATTTATTTTAGATATAGTAACAGACTTTCTTAACTTTATAGAAGTATTTATCAGAGTACTTATAGGCTTGCATTTACTCATATTGAAGCATTCAAGGATTGTTTGAGTATATATTACTTGTAAGAGATATATAGTACATATATTTCTGTTATATATAATAGATATCTCTAAAAGAAAGGATATATTACCCATGTCAGTTATCTTGAATTCTCAGCATAAGGCTTCTTTGACTCTATTAAGCCTATTCTTGCTAGTAATGATAATTATGTCATCAATATATATGCCAATAAATACTATGTCACCATCATCATAATATTGGACATATATAATTATCTATTTTGTAATGCATGAATCTATTATCAAGGAGATATTTATTAATTCTTTTATTCTATAGCTGTACCACTTACTTAATATTATATAGTCTCTTATATAATCTGCATATAAGCTCACTATTTCATATCCTTGTGGTTGACAGATATATAGTTTGGTATCTATATCACCATTTAGAAATACTATCTTTATATCTATTTGATGAATTTTGAGATCATATAGTATATCAATTATAAGAAATATTCTAAGTAAAGTAAGCTTGAATATAGGCAAAAATGTCTCATTGTAGTTTATACTATAATCTTGTGAATAATCCTTAGCAATAAAATAAGCTTTATATCACTCTATATTGCTATCAGTATTGTGCTTTATTCTATATACTCACTTGGATCTGATTGCTTGATAGTTTAGTAGAAGAGATACCAGGTCCCAGATACTATTCTTGATAAGTGAATCATATTTCTCATCTATTGTGTATTTCTATTTCTTACTGTCTGAGCATTGTATAGTCTTGTTATATATTCTTAGCTCACTAGAAGATATCATGATATATATATATTTATATATTTCAGTATAGCTTATATAATTCTTTTGTTGCTGTCTAAGACTTGTTGGTATATTTCAATAATTTTCTAAATTGAAATGAGTTTCTCAGCAAATATTAGAGTACTTTTGCTTACTCTTCATAGAGGATTTCTCATTATTAAAAAATTTACCATTATTATTTTTGATCTCTATTATTTTTAGCTCAGGCTCATATAGCAGTTGAAAATAATTTTGATTAATTACTAGAGAGATAGATGATAGTTGAAAAACTGATATTGGTTATTATACTAACTGGGATATAGATATAGAGATCTTAACTGATACTTCTATATAGATCTCTGAATTATTTTCTTTTTCTCTGAACTGTATATTACATAAGATGACTATATGCTACTTGTGTAGTTCCTATAGTCTATATACTTTGCTGAAATACTCAAGAAATACTTGCTTGCTTACCTTGGATTCAAATTTATACTAGATAGTATTGCTTTTTTTAAGGATATGTATACATTACATCTGAATATATATAAATAAGATATATTTGGCTTAGATCTGCTCTATAATTCTTCAGGGGTATAATCAGCATCTCTGGAGTATTTATCTCCATTACCTGAATCCTTACTTAGCAATCAAGATATATATCTATTATAGATAAATATTACTATATTGATAACTTTGGCTTAATAGAAATATCTAGTACTCCTAATAAGTCAATTTAATCTAGATTGGATTCAGATTGATTTAGATTGAATCTCATCCAGATCAACTCTGATGAGATTCAAATTCCATCCAGATGGATTCAAATCAACTATTGTTTGATTTCTAAATTAGATAATTAAATATTTACATCAATAACTTAATAAATAATCATCCAAATTCAATAATCTTAGTATCATTTGAAAGCCCTTAATAAGGTCTTTAAGAACATTGAAATCAGATTATGCATTGCTAAGTTATAAAGGAAATTATCTGAATTACTAATTTTGGAAATTATTCAATTTGCCAATTTTGGAAATTTTATCAAATAGAATATTTCCTTAATATCTTAACAATGTGTAATCCAATTTTAATATTCTTAATATCATTAGAAAGTCCTTATTAAGAGCTTTTAAATGATATCAAGATTATAAAATTTGAATCATATTATTGATGTAAATATTTAATTGTCTAATTTGGAAATCAAAACAATAGTTGATTTGAATCTTATTCAGATTGACTCATTTGAAGTACTAGGAATATCCTAGCCTGGCTATATTGATCATTGTATGCACCATTTCTATGGCTGTATAGTTGAATTGCTTGGCCATACTATTCTACTAAGGTATATAAAGAGCTGTTATTTGATAGGATATATTATATTTTATTAAGAACTTTTTAAACATATTGACATATTCACATCTGTTAGCTAAGCATATAGTATATATTCTATGTCTTATTTAATTCTCAGTAATTGCTTTGAATTCTTTAAATTTCTCCAATGCTTTGCTATTTGCTGATAGAAAATATATATATATCTTATATATATAATCATTAATAAATATTAGAAAATATTTTTTACAAAAGTGTAATGGGCTATATATCAGGCTATATATATATATCAGTATAGATGAGATCAAGGATCTCTAAGGTGCACTTCAATTATTCTTCAAATAGTTACCAGAAAGCTTTGTTATATATATATATATATCTTATAAGTAGAGACTTTCATACTATTTAGTATCTTATTGATTATATAAAGATTGCTATGTTTTGAGACTATTATCAGCTCATTGTTATATGAATTATATACTGTTGTGCCTTTTGAATATATATAGATCTCCTTATTATTGTGAGCTATTATTTTGCCTATAGAGAAGAAGTTCATTTCTATCTCTAGAGTATACAGTATATCTACAAAAGTAGTAGTGGACTTGACAATATTGCCCTGGAGATGTATCTCTACATTTTCTTTTCCTTGAGTATAGATGATATTATTATCTCCTAGTTTTATAGATACAGGGTACTCAAAAGATTTATATAGAATTATTCTCTATATAGTATTATATATTATATTGCTCTAGAATTCATTAATCAAATATCATTGTTATTGGCTATATTGATGGTACATTCATTGAATATATGACTGATATCATTGCTACTTTTTATTAAGTAAAAAGTGTTTTACTTTTACTATTGACTAGAATTTATAAATGATAGGTTGGTGGATTTGGTAGTAGATCTTATACTGATAGAACTGGTGCTGGCAAAATTAGCAGTAGAGCTGATAGCTTATATAAAAATAGATTATTACTTTTATCAGTTTCAGCAGTATTTGTATTACTATACTTCTCTCAATAATTCTTTCTGCTATTCCTATATTGCTAACACTGGTCTTTTCCATACTTATTTTTACTACTCTCTTTTTTTTTTTTTTTTTTTTTTTTTTTATAGTCACTTGAACTCTGCCATTTATTACCAGTCTATTAATAAGTTTACAGTATACCCTCCCACTATCTGATCCCCATAGGGGGGCCACTCTCCCCACCTTCACAAATAAAGACCACTCTCTCACCTATGACTTCAACTCTCCCCCCACTCTGCCCATAGATTTTCTCTACCAAATGATACCTTCAATTACCCTGCAACCCCCAACCAAGCCACCAGCCTGTCAAGGTGTCTTCTATAAGACTATGCCACCACAGCAGCCTGACCTCTAAGCCTAGTCTCCTCCCATTCTCAAAAACAAGTAACCAGTGACTGGCCAGCCCCACCCAAATGGCCAAAGCCCAGCCTAATGTAAGCCATTCCTTCCCCACCCCCCCACCAATCTATCCCTCAAATCCTCCCACCACCCCCGCATGCCAGCTCTCCTACACACTACCCCCAAATAATACCCAATAATCTACCAAAAGGTACTAAGTACCTCACACTCTCCTAGCCAATGTTCAGGCATCTGCACATATCCTCCTTCCTGCCCTACATTATAACACTCTTCATAGTCAAAGCAACCTCCCTTGATAAGGTGACCTGAGCAGAAGTTGAGCATGATATTCCACCTCAGCATGCACCACCAGGCCACCCAGTACTTTGATGGCATCCACCTCCTCACCTCAGCACTCTAGGCCCAAATGCTACACTAGTCCCACTCCTCGCCGATTCCTACTCCTTGCTAACTGCTAGGCCACAGATCCTGGCCTGGTCCCTATTGGCATTCAATCCCATCACTAATGTCAAACTTAATTAAGAAAATGCCACCCAGTAATACTTGGTCCCATCTCTACATCGCTGAGCCCCAAGCTGCCTCCCCTTCATTTCCCTGCCACCTAATTCCAATGCAGCACACCCCCTCTGCTACTCCCTACTAGAAGCCTTTGTATTGTAATTGTTCAGTGTTCTGAAGGCTAACAAATGCTAGGAGATCACCAGTCAAACCTCTAAGTGAGGACCTCATCTCTCAGACTTTCTGCAATAGGGAGACCCAACCTCCCCCTCTCAACTCCACCACTCTCTTCAGCCACCACACTCTCAAGCAGTGCAGCCTCTTAGGAAAGTCAACCAGCCCAAGTCCCCCACTTGCCACCAGTAAGAACAAGACCTCCCAGCTGATCTGACTCTGTCTTCCAGCCCAGATCCACCCCTTGGCCAGCTTCATCAATCTCTTCACCACCCAAACTGGGAAGTCCAGATGATAAGCCAGATATCACAACTTTGGTAGCCAATAGACATTCATAATTGAAACATGCCCTGCCAAAGATAATTAGCAACCCCCTTAACTCCACAGGGTCTCCTCCCAGATTCCAACCTGCTGCTCCCACCAAAGTCTGGGCAAAACTGACCCATATACTGACAGATAAATACCCAAGTACCATACTGCCTCATCAGTAGGAACAATGGTTCCAATAATCTCCCCTTCCACCAGACCATTGCCTAACACCATTGTTTCGCACTTATGCCAATTAAGCTTAGCCTCTGAGTTCTCCTCATACCACTCCACTATTTCCTTGAGCTTCTCAATATCCACAATTGATCTCAGACCAACCACTATGTCATCTGCAAAGGCCCCTACTTTCCATCCAATGCTAAAGATAGAGAGCTCCACTATCTTCTACCTGATTCTGTCCATGAAGGGCTCTAGAGAAAGAGTGTACAAAATGAGGGACAGTGGGTCCCCCTGGGGCACCCCCCTACCCAGGGGAAACACTACTCCTCTGTGTCTATTACACATGAGTGCAGCTCTACTTCCTTCCAGTAGACTGACCATGGCTGACCTGAACTAGTGTGGGACCCCAATCCTATTCAATACTTTTGCCAGCCAGACCCACTGCATCCAGTCATAAGCCTTCTCCTGGTCCAGAAAGACCAGTCACCCATCCAGTCCACTGGCTCACACCCCTTCAATAACTCCATGAACCCAGGCTGTACCATCCCTAATGAGTCAGCCTCCCACAAAGCCCCTCTACTCATCACCCAAGACTTGCTAGGCCACTTTTTGCAGCCTTGTGACCACCACCTTGGTAACCAACTTTCTGTCTATATCCAGCAACATAATCAGCCTCCAGTTCTTCCAGTCCTCTCACCTTTCTTGGTTCTTATAAAGCAACATCACCAGCCCCAGATCCTGTTCCCCCACCCATCTCTCTGTCTGTAGAATCCAATCATACAGTGCCATCATCTCACTCAGTACTCCTGGAACTCCCACCATCTTCTTTCAGAAGTCCCAGGGCAGACCATTCTCCCTAGGTGCTGTACCCAGTATTGTTATGGCAAGAACCTGGTGGATCTCCTCCTCTTGTACTGGCAGTACTAAGTTACCCAGCCCATCTACTTATATAGGGTGCCAATCCTCCAATGCTTGGTCAATGGTTTCAGCATCTGCCCCACCCTCCTCCTCACTCTACAATCCACTCCAATACTCCTTTAACAATCCAAGAATGTCTTGTATACCATGCACCAATATACCATCAGCATTTAGCACCCCCTCCCACCTTTGTTGCACTCTTCTCACCTGAAGGGCTCTTGTGAGAAACTTTGAGGGTCTCTCTCCTTCCTCCAATCCCTGCTAACGAAGCCATGCTGCCAGACCCTGTACCCTTGCCTCTTCCTCTTTCCACTTCAACCACCTCCATTTTCACCCTTATCAATCTCCAATCCTCCTCCCCCTCCAATGTCACCAGTCTCACCCAGTCCTCCAAGAGTCTAGACAGTCTACTAGAAGCCCATTGCACCTATTGCCTCCTCTGTTTTCCAGCCTCCTTACCAGCCTCACTCCAGTAGGTCCTAGTCATCTCCTTCATCCTCATCCATCAAATACCAACTGGGGCACCTTCCTGCCTCCAGCACTCCACTCTCAGTTGAATGTCTTCAGCCCACTCATCCCACCAGATCTTATCATCTAATAAGGAGGAGTTGAGATGCCAATGTCCAGGCCCATCCCCACTTCCCCCAAAATGTCCCTGCCCTAAAAGCCCCCAATGATTTGACCAAGGACACCATTCCACCTCCAGTAACTTCCAAACATCCAAGCCCCAGCAGCTGGCTGTCAGAATCCAATCAATCCTTGTCCCCAGGCCCCTGGCCCAGTGTGTGTACACCCTTCTATCCCCCCAACACTCTCTACCTACATCCACCAGCACACTCAGTCTTTCCACTTCCTCCCATGCTACCAATCCCCCACTCTGACCCTCAGCTCTCTATTCTCTATTAGTTCTATCCCTCAACATGTCTCGGACCATATTGAAATCTCCACCGAGTATATCCACCCCAATCTCTGCAAGAATTCCACTCTCCTGTAGGCCCTTCACCCAATCTACATGCTCACCCCATACTGCAGGACAGTAACAGGAGTCCACCATGACCGGCTCTCAACCTGCATGTATCCACTTTCTCCAGACCAATCTATCCCCCCAGCTCTGCATATCTCTTATCTCCCCTCTGTCTTTCCATACCAGAATCCCAACCTTGCCCTTCTAGACTGCCTCACCTCCCCATTCCTTTGTCTATTCCAGTCTATCCAAATCATCCTCACACCTGACATCCTGCAAGAGGAAGAAATCAGCCTCCAATCTCTTCAGCCAAGTAAAAATGCTCTTACATTGATAAGTGCCCTGTAACCCATTCATATTCAAAGAAAAAATATTGGTTGTACTATTCATAGTAAAGAATAGTGTGTTATCAAGTCCTTCCCTACTGCTCCATGTTCATCTTCTCCTGCACTAAGTCCAGATTATATTCTGTGGTCACTGCCTCCTCTTCAGCCCTCTGAGCCTCCAATCCAGCCAACAGCTCATTCATCTCCCCATCTGTCTTCTCCTCAAATTCCTCTCGGTACTCCAGGCAGGCTTCCTGCCAGAGCTGCAATCTATGACACTTGGTCCAGCAGTATTTAGCCCTCTCTCCTGTGACTCCTATCATCTCTGCCTCCTAGCCTTCCTCCTCCAGATACACTGCAAGAATTTCTGCCTTCAATACCAACACCACCCCCTCCCTCTGCAGGATCTTCACCCAATGCTCATTACTCATTACTTTCAAATCCACCTCTCCCAGCTCCTTGGCCACCAGGTTGTTCATCATCCTGTACATCCAGAGTAGAATCCCCACCTTCTTTCCTCCAGGGGTTGCCAGCCTCCCGCCATCCAGTATTGTGGTGTCAGCCTCAGTACTTGCAGCCTTGTCTCACTTCTCTGGGATATCCACCAGTTCCTCCTCACCAGCCACCACTACTTGTCTCCCTTTCGCTACCTCTGGAACTCCAAATTGCACTTGCTGGGCCCCCTGCATTAGCACATCCTCTACCACCCTGCTTCAGAAAGCTGGGCCTCATCTGATAAGAGAAGTAGGGATAGAGGAGTCCTCCCATACCTCCTCCCAAATCTCCAGCATACCATCAGTATATGGATCATTGCCAGTTGCCTTTCTGTTCTCGCTGGTCCCCTTCTCAGCACTCCCACTACCCTTGCCTGCCCAGACACTTGCTGTGGCCCCCCCTGTGGCCACCATTCCACTCATCTCTTTGGAGACCTGCCCACCATCTTCACCAGCAGGTCCTTCTGTCTCTTACATCTCTGCTCTTATTTCCACTGCTTCTTGCTCACTTGAATCCACCTCCCATCTACCACCTCCAAGTGCATTGCCTCCTCAAAGGCCTTCCAAGCCTTCACCCACTGCTTCACTGTACTACTCAACTCTTCTAGTGCCTCTAGTAAGTCCTCTTCCTTCTCCTCACTCCTCTTCACCCTTGTCACCTTACATAAGATTGCCCCACAGACAATTCTGGAAGGCCAGTCCCTTGCCTTCCTGATGGCTTCTTTCCCTGCCAGCTGAATCCTCACATCTACATCCCCTGTCCTGAGCAAGGTCCCCTCCCAGACTCTGAATCCAATATCCACCACCTCTCTATACTCCACCATAACCTCCTTGACTCTCCTTCTTATCTCCACTGCCATCACTATGGGCACCCCTTTTACCAGCAATTGGACCACTCTGGGATCCTATTTCAGGCAGCATACCATTAGGATACACACTTCCCCAACTATCAATCCAACCTTCAGCACTTCCTCCAAAGGCTCAGCCTCCTCAAAGCCCACCTCCACTCTCTCCAGTCTCTTCAAAAACTTTACAGATGCTGCTCTAGTCACTTGCTTAGCCATTTTTGCCATCACTGCTAGGCCCCAGAAGCACAGTGTCACTGCAAATACTGAGATCAATTTCTTGAGTAACAGCACCACTGCTAGACCCATCACACCATCTGCCAAATCTCCTTGTCTTCCAAGCCCCAGTCACTCAGCTGTGCTATCCACAGTCACATCTGGATTTTTTTCCAGATTAGCAGTTCTGTCTCTATCAGCCATCACACCCCTCCTAGCCACTACACCTCCAACCCTACCACCTCCCCTGCCAAGAGCTACTCCCCCCTATACTGCTGCCTTCTCTGTTTCCTTGCCTTTCTGCAGCCAACCCTCCAGCTCCAATGTCTGCCCTCTCTCCTTCACCATCTTGGCAAAGCTTGCCCTCTCAGATCCCTGTCCTCTACTACTGCCTCCTCCCCTTCTGTGTCCCCCTGCCAGCAGCCCCCTCATACTTCCCCCCAGGCCAGGGCCTCTCCCCACCTACTGCCAGTCAAATGCACTTAGGCCACCCTGCCTAGTATGCACTTCAGATTGCCTGTCAGTCACCATGTTGCTAGTCTCTTTTCTCCAAAAATGATATTGTAGTTGCTTTCCAAAGGTTGTATAACCCAAGTAGTACCAGAGAGAGATGCTGGATATGACCTCTATTACTACTCTCTTTATCATTTTTCCAACTATAGTAATGCTACTTCCTATATTCATACTTATTGAGATAAGACAACTCAATATATATAATATCATCCATAAGAGACATTACCAATCAGTGCAATCAGTATGTATAAATTCACATCACATGTATTATCCAATAAATGGCTCTTTCTTCCCTATATTCCAAAGGAGTACTATTATACAATAAAGGTTATAAGCCCCACTAGTACAAAGTAGTAATAACTATAGTAAAAACACCTCTTTAACATACACTATACTACATACACAACACTATGATGGATCATAATGATCAAGAAGAGCAAGGAAGCTTGGATCAGCCAATCACAAGCATTCCAGCAACAGTAGAAATAGTCCCCATTATGGGTATAACCACAGGTATAACCATAATAGGTATGGGAACAACAGTCTTAGTTGTAAGTATAAACATGAGCAAGAGGTCCATCCTGATCTTCGACAGGAAAGACTATGTCATTTGGGCATTCTATATAAAGAATCTCCTTGACAAATATAGCTTGGCAGCCTATATGAAGCCATAAGTGCAAATTTCACACTACAATGCCAACAGCAATCACTAAGCATTATAGAAGATTGCCTTCATACTGTCAAATTTGCAAATGAAGCTCATAATATATGCTATGATAGTGTATGATACATGGGAGGCTCTATATATTCATCATGTGTAAGTATCTGCATCAAATAGGTTCCACCTGAAATCACAGCTATTCAATATAAGAATGAAGTCCAAGGAGTGTATCCATGATTACAGCAATTGCATTGACAATCTGGTAAATGAGGTGATTTCCATCAGCATATCAATGGATTGCATTGAAGATGAAGATAAAGTCCTAATGCTCACAAGAGGTCTTCCCAAGGTATATAATGTGGTTGTCACAGCCATGTACAAGAGTGAGAGTCTTGTAAACTACATCTACATGATCACGAGTCTCATGAATGAGGAAATATGCCAAGGAAATAGTCCTAATGGTGCTGAAGATGATGAAAGGGTATTCTACAGATCCTGCAGATACAGATTCAGTAGCAAATGAGGTCAAAAGTACCAATAGAGCCAAAGAGAAGGAACCCAAACCTAAGATCAATATAATAGCAGCCAATCAGGTAAGATCGATGGGTATTGCTATTACTGCAACAAGTATAGACATATGCAGTATAATTACTATTATAAGAAGAGCAGTGAAAATAAGCAATAGTGTGAAAAAGACAAGCATGGTGGGAACTATTGAGGGCAAGATAAAGGGAAGTATGGTAATACAAATACTACTGAAACTGATGAAAGCAGTGATCTATTTTTTGTACAAGATACTAGTTCTACCACTAATCTCGCCTCCACACCTATGAAGTCTGGTCAGAAGGATGACAATTTTGGACCAAAAAGTCCTGCCAATCCTGTCAGCACAAGTTTCACTAAATCTACTGTAAGTGCCAGTTCTACTAGCAGTATGAGATCTATAGGAAGATCCACCACCAATCCGTCATCTATAACCAGTCGGCAAAATACTTTTGGGCTGGCAAAAAGTGGTGACATCAGCAATCCCAGTGTAAATAGGATAATCAACTATATGCTGAGTGAATGTACTAATATAGCCAATGACAATAATGTCTGGCTCATGAATTCAGGAGCCATACAGCCCACCAGGAGTGGTTCTCTATGTTCAAGTCATTTGAACACCCAGTGCCTATCAAACTGGGGAACAATAATGTGATATATACTTAAGGCAAAGGAAATATCTGGATACATCTCCACAGGAATATCATCAAGCCTGCAGCCATACTTGGGGATATACTATATACTTCGGAGATAGGAAAGAACCTCTTCTCTATAGACAAGATGATGGCTCAAGACAATAAGGAGATGTACATACATCCAAAAGATACAACTATATATAGCCTACATATAATAAATACAACAAGATATTGATGACAGCCTCGAAGTAAGGCAATTTGTATATGATCAATAGAATGCCAAATAGAGTAAAAGCCTTTACATACATGACAACAACTATGCACAATATATACAATACATAGCATAAATGTTTGGAGCATATTGACAAATTGAGTCTTGAACAGATGATCAGGAATGGCTCAGTGATTGGATTGCTGGTGTATATACATCCAGATGACAACTTTTGCAAAGATTACATAGTGAATAAGGTGTCCCAGCACCCATTCGAAGAATGATGAAAGTGTGCCTCAGGGATCCTGGATCTCATCTACACTAATATATGCAGCCCAATGTATATAGTGTCATATTCTGGCAAGAGGTATTTCCTCATGTTTATTGACAATAATATATATAAGATGTATATGTACCTTCTATTAGCAAAAAGCAAAGCCTTGGAGAAATTCAAAGAATTCAAGGCAATTACTGAGAATGAGACAGGATGTAGAATATGTACTATATACTTAGACAATGGTTGGGAGTATATAAATGGCCAATTTAGGCAATTCCTGATGAGAAATAGCATATGCCATCAGACAATGGCTCTCTATATATCTCAGCAAAACAGCATGGCCAAGTGATTTAACTGTATGGTCATAGAAATAGTACATATGATTATTAATGCAGCTGGATTAGGATACTCCTATTGGGGAGAAGCTGTGAATATAGCAGTATATATCTGCAATCAGTGCATATCTCAATCACTAAGCAAGGATTCTAGTAATAAGCATTCCAGAGATGCTAATCATACCCCCAAAGAATTATAGAGTAGAATGAAGCCAGATGTATCTCATCTATGTATATTCAGTAGTAAGGTATACATTCTTGACAAAAGCAATATTAACCAGCATAAATTTGAGCTAAAGGTGAGCAAGTACATCCTTCTAGGATATAGTAGGAAATCATATAGACTCTGGAATCTACATATAAGATGCATGGTGATCTCATGTGACATACAGTTCTGAGAAAAGGGAGATTTGGAATATATGGAAGTACAGATTGAGACATCTACATTTCAGCCAGTATAACCACTACCAACATTTCCAATGATTCTAGTGATGAATTAAAATTATTATCAACCACTATATAAGCTTGAGCCAATATTATCTGAAGAACCAAAATTACTGAGATCAACAATAATGGCAAATCCTCTGGCAATGAGGAAATCAAAGATAAGAGCAAGCAAAAGCCAAAGTATAAGTCTAGGAATGAGATATATTCTGACTTAGGAAGTTATTGGGATATACCAGTAAGCCTCAGATAGTAACATAAGGATTATGTGAGCTATGCCAATGCATATAAATGTGTGTATATCATGACATCCAGTGAGCCATTCATATATAACAAGGCTATGTAATACCCAGACAGCAAGAAATAGGAATATATAATAGATGAGGAATATGATTTGCTCATTGAGAATAGTATCTGGGACTTGGTACCTCTTCTGCCAAACTGTCAAGCAATAGGATCCAAATGGGTATATAGGATAAAGTGCAATGCTGAAGGAAATGTAGAGTGGTATAAAGCTCATTTCATAGTTAAGGGTTATTTGCAGAATTATGGCATAGACTATGACAAAACATTTTCACCTATATTTAAGCTTACTTCACTTAGAATACTCCTTATGATCAGTATGCTATGATCTGGAGATCCATTAAATAGATATAAAGATGACATTCCTGAATGGTGATGTAGATACCAAACTATATGTCTATCAACCACAAGGATATGAAAATGGCAAAGAATTCATATACAAATTATACAAAAGACTATACAGCATCAAACAAGCAGCATGATTATGGAACAAAAGGATCAATAAACATCTTCTTAACAATGGGTTTATACATTACAAAGCAGATAATTACATATATGTCCAGTATTATGATAATGGCGACATAGTATTTATTGGCATATGGGTGGATGATATTATTATTATTGCCAGCAAGAATAGGCTTAATGAAGTAAAAGAAACCCTATGCTAAGAATTCAAGATGACTGACATGGGTGATATATTCTTCCTTTTGGAAATATCAATTACATATGATAGAAGTATGCATACTATATATCTCTTACAAGAAACATACATATGCCAAAGCCATCCTCAAAAGATTCAATATAAGTGAATGCAAGTCTGTTGACACTCCAATGGAGACTTTTATAAAGTTAAGGAAGTCTGATACTATACTTGAACCTACTGACAATATTCCCTATTGTTAAGCCATTGGTTCCCTCATGTATCTAATGATTGGAATGAGGCCCAACCTATCCTATGCTATTAATAAGGTAGCACAATATTGCTCATGCTATAACAATTCATATTGGGCAGCAATCAAGAGGATTTTCAGGTATTTAAAAAGATCAGCATACTATATGCTCACATTGGGTGATGACATTAGATTGAGCAGGAGCAACAGCAAGAGCAATAGCAATAGCAAGAGCAATGGCATCTGGCTATCTGATATATATGATACCGATTGGGCCAGAGACTTGGATGATCACCAGTCTATGACTGAGTATCTCTTTTATATTGATGTAAACAAAGATAAAGGATCTGTCATTTTATAGCAAATACAAAAGCAGAGTTCTGTAGTGACATCATCAATGCAGACAGAGTATCAGGTGTTGTCTTTGGTGACAAAGGAGGCTGTATGGCTCTGTGAGCTATTAAAAGAACTCAGCTTCACTCAGGAACAGAGCCCTATGCTGATCAGGCAAGACAACCAATCAACAATAGTGCTTGCCAAGAATCTGGTACACTATAGCAGAATAAAATATATTGATATACTCTATCATTTTATTTGGGAATGTATAGAGTATGGGAGTATACACTTGGAATACATCCCCATGGAGTATATGATTGCCAATTTACTTACAAAAGCTCTTCCAAAGCTGAAGTTTGAGCTATACACTAAAGAAATGAGTCTTATGAGTGGGGTACAAGACTTTTCAGACTATTAAAAGCCTCTCATACTGCATTGAAATATGTTGGTTGCATCCCTCATCTACGAGTAGATTATATATATTGAATTCTTCACTTATAAGTAGGTTATAATGTATTTCTGCAGGTATTATGGGCATTTTGGAGTTTTATAGTTGCAATCTGGATTATATTTCTAGTCTTTTGCATATATGATATTGCTTTTATTTAGTTTGTATTTCTCCTTTTTTAATATATATCTTCTTAAGTGGGAGTGTTGAGATAAGAAAACTCAATATATATAATATTATCTATAAGAGACATTACCAATCAGTGTGATCAGTATGTATAAATTCACATTATATATATTATCCAATAAATGACTCTTTCTTCCCTATATTCCAAAGGAGTACTATTATACAACAATACTTATAGCAATATTCATAGTAACCATCATACTTGTCTAATTGATTGATAGACTGGTTGTCATGTTATTGAGCTTGGGTTTGGATTTGTCCCTTTTGATCTTATTGCTCAAACTTTTGACCTTGTTTGACACTATGTCTGTAGAACTCATAGAAGGTATTTTCATCATTATTGGTACTATTTTCTTGGCACATTTCCTCATTTATGAGGCTCATTATCATATAGGTATAGTCTGCCAGTCTACTGCTTTCTTATATAGTTGCTACTATATTATAATATATCTTAGAGAGGTTCTTTATAAGAGCCAAGACCTTGTCTTCATCACTTATATACTATACTGATATACTTAAAAAATTCATCTAATTCACCAGATCATCAATATAACTAATATATTTATAGATAGTCTTCTTAGACTTCATTTGTAAATTGAATAGCTGAGATTTTAAGTAGAATCTATTTAATATAGATATTTATATATGATGATTGTATTGAGCTTCTCACACCTTATTAGTCATTATAGTATATATTATGAGCTTCATTTGAGAATTTGATAATATAAATACAATTTCATATAATACTTAGTATTATTTACAGTACCATAATCTTGGATTAGCACTTGTAGCTTATATACTCTGTTAAGCCATATTTATCAAGGAGATTTATTATATAAAATACTCAGATATAGTCTTTTCTATCAAAGATCAAGATAGACCTCTTGGTTATATTTATACTTATATACAACTAGGACTGTGTTTCCCATATCTATTGAGGTGATTATATCTGTAGTTGATGGAATGCTCATAATTGGTATATCTATTTCTATACTTATATTACTAGGCTGATCATCAGACATTTCTAGCATAATATATTTTAAAAAAGTGTATTATTATAGCTACTTAGTACTAGTGAGACTCATAACCTTTATTGTGAAAGAGGACATTTCATTGAAGTTATATAGATTATATATTTCATGTATTATTGATAGATAGCATAAATCTGATAGAATGATATAAGATTATATACTAATATATCAAGTTGCCATCCTAATATATACTATATATCACTCTTTAAGATAGAAGTAGTTAAGAAAGAATTAGAAAAACTACTTATCTGAAGAGCTATTTAATCCAGCAAGTTATCTTATAGCTCTCTAGTTCTTTTTATTAAAAAGAAAAATAGAACTTTATAAATATAGACTACAATATACTCAATAAGCTTATAGTTAAAAACTAGTATTTATTATTTCTTATTAATCAAATCTTTGATACTCTTAAGAATGTTAAGTACTTTACTAAGCTAGACCTTATATCTAAATATTACCAAATTCAAATTAAGTCAGAAGATATCTCTAAGACTATAGAGATAATTTAAGAATAATCTAAACTAGTAAATCTTACAAAACTCAGATTCTTTTTTGATTTAACTAATTATTACTACTACTTGTTAAAAACTTCTCTGAAATTACTAAACCTCTTATAAATCTAATGAAGAAGGTACTATACTTAGAATACTATATATATATCTTATATCTGAAATCTCTTTTATTAACAAGTATTTCAAGAACTCAAGAATTATCTAATCTATACCCTAATTTTATAAAATTCTAACTTAAATCTGAAATTCACAATTACTACTAATATCTCTAATTTTGCTATTAGAGTAGTTCTATTATATATAAGATAATAGAAAAGAATACTGTTCTATTATCTTTAAGTTATAAAATTATCACTAGCTAAACAGAAGTTAGCTATCTATAAAAAAGAACTACTGACAATTATATATATATTAGACTACTAGAGATATTATCTAAAAGATATTAAGTTTGATATTATTACTAACTATCAATCTCTTAAGTATATCAATATCTAATCTACTCTATTATATCAATAAGTCAAGTAGAGTTAAAAGCTTTAACCTTTAATCTGATAATTATTTATAAGTCTGATAAGATATTTATAGTATCAGATATCTTATTGGGATATCTAGATCTTATTATAATAATATAAGTTATCTTAGTACTAAAATTTCTAAATCAAATCAGACAAGGCTATAAAAAAGATACTATTACTATTAGAGTTTTCTCAAATATATAAGCTTAAAAATAATATACTATATATTAAGGATAATCTGATCTACTATTAAGACAAAGTCTATTTATTAAGTAATATAAAACTCTACTATGGGATATTGTAAGAATATTATAACTCTCTACTTACTAGTTATCTAGAAATTAAGAAAACTATCAAGAATCTCTAGTAATACTACTACTAGTCTAATATAATTAAGAAAATTAAGAACTATATATTACTAGTTATAATCTATACTAGTATAATAAGTCTAATAACTAAATACTAATCAGTGGTGCTCCCAGACTCTTTCTCTACTACTATACCAGTTATAAGATTTTGGTAAATAACCTTCTAAGTTTCTTTTTTACAACTTATATCTCCTTTACCTCAGGTTGGTTTACTGTATCTATTATAGAGTAGTAGAAAGAAAGTAATAATAATAAGTTACCTCTTTATTGATATTAGATCAGTATCTTCTCTACTTTTTTATAGTTTCTAGTATCTCTGGCTATATTTAGAGTATACTTATTTTGGTATAGTATCTTCTTTCTTTTGCTATCATCAATAAGATATCATTTTAGTATATTATAGATTATATAGAGAGTTGGCCAATCTTGAGTTTTAAGTATTAGTATAGGTTATTTACAGGTCCTCAGTATTTGTGATAGAGCTCTCTGAGCTTTGGCAAGCTTCTCAGTAAGCATAGTTCTGATATAGATGACTGTTTTTTTGAGTGAAATTTAGATAAGAGAGAAGATAACCATCACAGATAGGTGGAAGAGCAATTATAGTAGACTAGTTAGATATCAGACTAGTGATAGTTATTAAGGCTGAGACAGATACTGCATCAGTAGGGTCTTACAATTGGTGCAGAGTAGTTAGATAGTAAGTATTACTCTCAGTTACTTTTGGCAAAATGTGGAGTTAAGTCTCAGTTATTAGAAGTAGTCAGAGGGCCCAAGACTACTTAGATCAGATATCTTGACTATACTCAACTAGAACTAGAAGCTGATATAGCAATATAATTAAGACTTATAGGCTTGAGTAGTGAGATATTGGAAGTCTCCTCTTATCTTATGTGTAAGTCCTCTACTCATCTCATCAGGAAAAACTAGGTCCTACTACTTTGACAGGGGTTTTTCTTTATCTATTACTCTACTTGGAGTGATAGGGACTATTCTATTTAGCTTAAACATAGCCTTATATATATATTGGAATTTTGGATATATGTATGTCTTTGATTATTAGCATATGGTTACTTTTTCCCTGATAGTAGAGAGAGTATAGTATATAGAATGAGGTATAGACTAATATAAGCCCTGCTGTATCTCATATAGTCAAGCTGCTGAATAATAGCTAACTTAGATTTATATATTAAAGGTATAGTACTCAGAGAGTGGTAGAGGAGAGTTTTGGCCTATATAGTCTAGGTTTCTTTTCTATAAAAATCTATAAGACTTTAAGTCTATTAAAAAAAAAAAAAAAAAAAAAAAAAAAAAAAAAAAAAAAAAAAAAAAAAAAAAAAAAAAAAAAAAAATCAGTAGTACTCTCAAATAAATTAAATCAATTTGAATCAAATTAAATTGAGAGTTATTTGAATCAAATTGAATTGGAGATTTTTTAATTTAAATAAAGTTCAAATCAAATCAAATTCAAATTAAATTGAGGGTCTAATTTGAAATCTATTTTTTGAAATATAATAACTTAACAAAAATATGTCCAAATTTAATAAACTTTAGCTTATTAGATTTCTCTTATATAGAAAAATCTAACAAGCTCAAAATTATTAAATTTGGATGTATTTTTATTGAGTTATTATATTTTGAAAAATAGAGTTTAAATTAAATCTCAAATTGAATTAGTTTTTAATTTGATTGAATTGAATTGAATTTGGGTTAAATTTAATTTTATTTATTAAGAGCACTACCAATCAATTTACTCTAGCCTTTACCAATTTTTATCAGGAAGTTTGAGTAAGTTATAATAGACTTACAATATAGCTCTCTTAAACTAAGTCTGGTACTGATACTATAGTTATATATTAACTATCTGACTAAGATCATAATTGCTAAATCTATTATAATTAATAATATGTATTATCTCTAAGATTATAAAAATCTTTTTTAAGTTAATTTTCTGCTATTATAATCTACTATAAGTTATTGTCAATATATAACTGAGATCTTAAGTTTACTAGTTATATATGTACTTTTAGCAAGCCCTCTTTAGGACTCTTGAGATTCAAATTGCTATATCTACTATTTTTTACCCTTAAACTGATGAATAAATTAAGTATATAAATAGAACTCTTGAATAGATACTTAGAAACTATATTTCTTATAAGTAAGATAATTAGAACTACTATCTGATTTAAATAGTCTAATCATTTTCTGGTTTTTTTTTTTTTTTTTTTTTTTAGCTACTTTATGATCAAGACTCCAAGACCCCTATAAGTTTAGTCTCTTTTCAGAAAAATAATCAAATATAAATCTTTACTGCTATATAAGAATTTTATTCATAAGATAGATAAACTACTCAAAATTACTATTATAAATCTTTAGAAAGTCCAATAGTATTAAGTCAAGTATACTGATAAGAAATACTGTAATATTATCTAATTAAGTTTTTTTATCTACTAAGAATCTTAGGATATAATCTCAAGTTAACTCTTTATCAAATAAATTTCAACTTAAGTTTATTAAACCTTTTGAGATTATAAAATAAGTCTCTATATTCTTCTACTATCTTAAGCTATCTGAAATTATGAGATTTCATTCAGTTTTTTATATACTTTATCTTAAGATCTGAAACTAGTTACTACTCTATTCTGGTCAAATTCTCAAGTCATCTATTTATCTTTATAATTATTAAAGATTATATTGAGTATAAGGTTGAGAAAATTCTTAATAAGAGAATCTACTATTATTAATCTGAATATCTGGTCAAATGAATGAACTATCTTGAATATATATAATACTATCTAAAAACTACTAATTAATCTCAAAGATATATAAGACCTCATTTAAGACTTTGAAATAAAAATATATACTTCCACCTCTATCTACTAGCTTGATATACTTTTATAGATATAGTTACTACTAGTAAGCTTACTCAGAATAATAAGAGATTTCCTCTATATAGTTCAAATCTCTCTATTAAGTTTTTAGCTCTCATCTTATATAAAGTTAGTCAACTCTTTATAGTAATATCTATTTAAGTTTGAGAAATTTTAATTAAATATAGTTATTCTTATTGTGATAAACCAAAATGTACCACCTGAATTATAACTTAGCCAGATGATATAAACAATTAGTAACTTAGCCAGATGATATGAATATATAGCATAGTAATCAGACTTAGCAACCATTGCTGTGGAAAACTGTATAAATAGCCAGACTACTAGATAAGATATATCTGTGTAGGACCTGCACATCTGTGCTAGACCTGCACACCTATGCTAGACCTGCACATCTATGCTAGACCTGCACACCTGTGCTAGACCTATACATCTATACTAGACATACACACCTATGCTAGACCTGCACACCTGTACTGAACCAGCACAACTTACCATAAGTAGCAAATCTATAGTTAGCCACATAGTAACCAGATAGCAACCATAATGTATAAAATATCCCAAAGATAAGAGTAAATAAACCTCAGTCCAAAATTGAATCTAAAGCAACAGCTTCTCTTTCTACTCTATTTTTTT
>RBNI01000682.1:0-27871 GCA_003990745.1 Jimgerdemannia flammicorona | reverse complement strand
CCCCCTACCCCTTCCTGATGAAAGACCACTTTATCTAACACCATCGCCACCCTCCCACCACTCTGCTCACAGATCTTTACTACCAGACTGCAATGTCGGTCCCCCTGAGGACCCCAACCCACTCACCATCCAGTCAGCAGATCCTCCAACAGCTCCTCCCACTTTAATACCTTCTCCCGCAGCCCCAACCACTGCCTCTCCTCAAAAACAAAGAGCCAATGACCTGCCATTCCCACCCATATTGCTAGTACCCACCCTACAGTGAGCCAACTATCACCCACCCCACTCACAAGCCGAGATCTCAAATCCTCCCAGTGACCCCCCTCCTCTACCAGCCTTTGCCCCATACCCAGTCTATCCCCTATTACAGTCCAAAATTCCCCTAAAACCTCACACTCTCCCAGCCAATGTTCTGGCATCTGTACATAACCCCCAGCTTACCCAACATCATAACACTCCTCATAGTCAAATTGTCCACTATCTACCAAATACTCTGAACAGAAATTCAGTATGACATTTCTCTGTAATATTCTCCACCATACCACCCAGAACTTGGAGGGAAGCCACCTCTGTACCTCAGCACTCCAAGACCAGATACCAGCCCAGTTCCACTCCTCACTGATCCCTGCTGCCTGCCAGCCACTCGGCCAAAGGTCATGGCCAGGCCCCTGCTGACACTCTACTCCCTCCCTAATATCGAACATAGCAAGTAGAGCACCCCCCAGGAGCAATCTATCCCAATACTACATATTAGGCCCCCACACCTCCTCCCCCTCATTGCCTTGTCAGCACAAGCCAATTCAGTGTGCTCCATCAGTCACACTCCATCAAAAGCCCTTGAACCACAGCCACCTAGTGCTATTCAGCCCCACCAAAGAGAGCAGATCACCTGAGGACCCCCGAGGAGATGTTCGCATCTCCCATACCTTCTGCAACAGAGGTATCCAACTGCCACCCTGCAGTTCCACAGCTCTCTTCAACCACTAGGCTCGCAAGCAGTGCTGCCTCTTAGGAAAGTCCACCAGTCCAAGACCCCCCCTCACTACCAGCCTTGCAAGAGTATCCCAACTGACCTGGGACCTCCTCCCTGCCCAGATCCAATCCCTAGCCACCTTCATCAGCTTCTTCACTACCCATGCTAGGAAGTCGAGATGATATGCCACATACCACAGCTTGGAGAATCAATATACATTCATGATTGACACTCACCCTGCTAGAGAGATATGGCGGCCTCCCCACCCTCAAAGGGCCTCCCCCCAAATGTTCACCCTGCTCTCCCACTACACTCGTGGCAAGACAGAGCCATATACTGAGAGGAAGATGCCCAGATACTGTACCACCTCACCAGTAGGGACAATTGTTCCAATGATATCCCCGCCCACTAGCCCATTCTCTAGCACCATTGTTTCACACTTATGCCAGTTGAGCTTTACCCCCGAGTGGGCCTCATACCATTCCACAGTCTCCTGAAGTGCCTCTACATCAGCCACAGACCCAAGTCCAACCACCATATCATCAGCAAAGGCCCCCATCTTCCACACTATACTATATATAGAGAGCCCCACCACCTTCCAGTGAATTCTATCCATCAATGGCTCCAGCGAAAGGGCATAAAGAATAGGGGATAGAGAGTCCCCCTGAGGAACTCCTCTTCCCAAGGAAAATGCCCTCTCATAGTGAGCATTATACATCAGAGCTACCCGACTGCTCTCCAGCAGACTTAATATAGAGGCCCTAAACCTTGGAGGAACTCCAATTCGGTCCAATACCTTGCCCAGCCATACCCACCATACTCGGTCATAGGCCTTCTTCTGGTCCAAAAAGACTAACCTTCTATCCAAGCCACAAGCCCGGGCCCCTTCAATAACACCATGAACTCACGCAGTCCCATCTCTTATAAGTCTGCCTCCAACAAAGCCCTGCTGCTCCTCCCCCAGCACCTGTTGGGCAACTTTCTACAGCCTTGCAACAATCACCTTAGTCACCATCTTCCTGTCTATGTCCAGAAGCATGATCGGCCTCCAGTTCTTCCAGTCTTCCCTCCTCCCCTTGTCCTTGTACAATAAGGCCACCAGCCCAAGATCCTGCTCTCCAACCCACTCACTGCTCTGAAGGATATAGTCACAGAGAGCAGCTATCTCACCCAACACTCCGGGGACATTTACTATCTTCTTCCAGAAGTCCCATGGCAGTCCATCCTCCCCTGATACCATCCCAAGTTTAGTTGCTACCAGGACACTTTGGATCTCCTCTCCCTGTACAGATAAGATCAAGTCACCCAGTCCAGCTACTTGCGGAGGCCTCCACTCTTCTAGTGTGTCCACAATCTCCACTTCATCAATACCCCTTTCTCCCTCACTCCACAAGCCCTGCCATCTCTCCTTCAACTCTCCTAAGATTTGTTGCGTGCCATATAACATGTCCCCATCAGCATCCAGGACCCCATCTCACTGATGTCACACTCTCCTAGCTTTGAGAAGTCTTGATAAGTACCTAGAAGGCCGCTCACCCTCCTCAAGCCCCTGCTATCGCAGCCTTGCAGCCATGCTCTGCATATGAGTCTCCTCCTCTTCCCTCAACACCTGTTGTAGTTTTACTATCTCCAATTTTGCCCTCTCGATCCTCCAATCCTCTACCTCAACAATAGTGAGCAAATCCACCCAATCCATTTGTAGTCTCCTCAGCCTACTGGAAGCACACCTCATGTACCTCCTCCTCTGCCTCCTGGCCTCTCTACCAGCCCCTCCCCAATAAACCCTCGCAGCCTCTTTCAATCTCATCCAGCAGACAGCCACCAGTAAACTCTCATGCTCCCAATTGACAACCTTCACCTGAATGTCCTCCACCCACAATTCCCACAACCCCTTCTCAGCCAGCAGGGAGGAGTTAAGGCGCCAATGCCCGGGTCCATCTCCACTCCCCCCAAACTGCCCCTGCCCCAACAGTCCCCAGTGATCAGACCATGGGCACCACTCCACCTCCAATGCCCTCCAAACATCTGAACCCCAACACTCCACTGTCAGAATCCAGTCAATCCTTGTGCCCAAGCCATTCACCCAATGCATGTAGACCCTGGCATCACCCCACCTAGTTCTGCCCATATCCCCTAAGAAGCTCAACATCTCCACCTCCTCCCATGCATCCAGACCTCCACTTCTACCCCCAGCACTCCTCCCTCCATCAGTGCTGTCCAGATGCTGATCCTGAACCATATTAAAGTCCCCACCGAGCACATTGACCCCTTCCTCCAAGAGAATACCCTCCTCCTGCAGCCCCCTAATCCATGCAGTCCTCTCACCCCTATCCGCAGGGCAGTAGCAAGAGCCCACCTTCACTGATTTCCACCCTGGCCGATGCCGATCTCCCCAGACCAAGCGATCACCCCAGCTCCTGATTTCCCCCAAGTCACCTCTACCCTTCCTCACCAAAATCGCTACCTTTCCAAACCAAGCAGCAGTCCCACCCCATTCCCTAGTCCATTCTACCCAATCATCCTCATCTTCACATCGAACATCCTGTAGTAAAAAGAGATCAGCCTCCAATCCCTTGAGCCAAGTAAAAATGTTCTTATGCTGCCCGGAGCCCCTTAACCCATTCACATTCAATGAGAAAATATTGGTTATACTGTTCATAGGGAATAATGATATATCATGATCCCATCCTCTACAAGTCTGCATTCCGCTCCTCCTGCACCAGGTCCAAGTCATGTTCAGCAGCTAGTTCCCTCTTCCCTGCTTTCTGTACTGCCAATGCTCCCAGAAGTTCTACCATTGCCCCATCTTCATGCTCCTCAAATTCCTTGTGATACTCCAGACAGGCCTCCTGCCAGAGCCGCAAACCATAATGTTCTGCCCAGCAATAGGCCGCCCGCTCACCAGCAACCACCCCCAGCTCTGCCTTCCTCACCTCATCCATCTCATACCCCTTCTCCTCCAGGAAAATGCCCAGAATCTCCACCTTCAGTACCTCCACCATTCCATCACCACACAAAATCTATGCCCAATGCTCCTCAGGCATCACCCACAGGTTCACTTCTCCCAAAGTGTCTGCTGCGAGATTATCCATCACCTTGTGCATCCACAACAAGTTCCCTACCTTCTTTCCTCCTGGAGTCCCTGGCCACCCTGTGTCTAGCATCGTAGTGTCAGTACCTACACTGGCAGCCTCATCCCACTCCTCCTCAGGGACATCCACCAGCTCGTCCTCGCCAACTGCTACCACCTGACCCCCTTGCCCTACATCAGGGACCCCAAAGCACATCTGCTGGGCCCCCTGCATCCGTGTATCCTCCATCATCCCTCTCTTCCCAACTGGGCCCCTCCTGATAAGTGGGGGGGGGGTGGCGTCCAACTCTGGCTCCTACACTTCAAAGGTACTGTCAGTAAATGGGTTCTTATCCAGCATCCCCCCAGTCCCTGCCTCCTTCACCTCTACCTCCTCTCCTCCTTTACCAGCCCAGACACTGGTCTTTGTACCTCCTGACTCCCCAGCTCCAACCAACATCTTCTTCACCCCTCCTGTCATACTCACCAACAGCTCCCTCTGCCTCTTGCATCCCTGGGCCCGCTCCCACTGCTTCTTATCCATATGGATATGCTTCCCGCCCACAACCTCCAGATGCATCAACTCCTCATACAGTTTCCAGGCCTTCGCCCTCCTCTCCACAGCACCACTCAACTTCTCCAGCACCTCCAACAAGTCCTCCTCCTCCTCTTCACTCCCTTTCACCCTCGACACCTTGCAGACAATGGCCCCCCACATCAGCACTGAGGGCCAGTTATTTGCCTTCCCCATGGCCTCCTTTCCTGCCAGCCGAATCCTTACATCAATGTCACCTGTTTTGATTATAGTCCTCTCCCACACCTGAAAGCCAATGTCCACCACATCACTATACTCAATCATCACCTCCTCCACCCTCTTCCTAGTCTCCTCCTTAGTCACCATGGGCACCCCCTTCACCAGAAGCTGCATCATCCTGGGGTCCCATCACAAGCACCACACCATGGGGACCACCACCTCTCCAACCACGACTCTAGTCTTCAGTACCTCATCCAGTGGACCAACCTCCTCAAAGCCCACCTTGACCCCCTCCAGACCCTTCAAGAACTTCACCAAAGCCACCCCAGCCACCTGCTTCGAAACAAGCCCCAGAACTATTCTCGCCATCACTGCCAAGCCTCTGAAGCACAAGATTACTGCAAACTCCAAGATCGACTTCTTGAGTAACAGTGCTACCGCCAGCCCTGTTACACCATCCGCCAGGTCCCCCTTCTGCATCGGGAACCCCTGTCCCACCTGGCCATCAGCTGTCACATCTCTTTTTTTTTCCTGATTTTCCGTCACACTCCCATCAATAGTCACACCCCCAGCCACTGCACCTCCAGCCCCTACACCTACACTCTCAGCTGGAGCACCGCCCCCCCTCCCAAGGCTTACCTTGCCCTTCCCCTCAGCACCACCAGCCCTACTACCCACTGGCCATCCACTCTCCTTAACCTTGTCTGCGAAACTTGGGAGACCCAATCTTCTCCCATTGTCACTGGGCACCGGCCCCCCTCCAGAGCCTTCCCCATTCTTTGGTCCTCCAAAGGCCCCCATCCCCAGGCCATAACCCCTTCCCACCTGCTGCCAGTCAAAGGCCCTAGATCCACCTGACCTAGTACGTGCACCTGTATAGTCATTGCTCACTATATTGCTAGTCGCCTTTCACCAAAAACGTTATTGAAAGTATTGCTTGAGTCTTGTGTCACCTGAATGTTACTGGTGAAAGGTGACTGGTACTGTTCAAGGGTAACATATACTCAATAGTCACCAATTTGGAAGGGTAGGTTGTGGACTTCCTTGCTAATGATATGTAAGGTTTCATCAGCTGTGGCAACTGCTTGAGTTTGTTGTACTGGAGAGGTGAAGACCTTGAGTCTGTTGGCTGTTTCTTCATTGATAAAGTTGTCTGAGGCACCACTGTCTATCATAATCTTGATAGGTGCTCGGTTGACAAAAGCTTGGAGTGTAAGCAGTTTGTCAGATCCAATGGTAGTAATTTCAGTTATAGGAGCTTTCCTTCTGTTGATTCTTCTTTGAGCCAGTTCATTGACACAAGAGAAGCAATTATCAATCATTTGGGAAGAGTACATTCCAATGCCATAGGGACATCGGCCACTTGGTACATATCCATCTTTGATTTTCTTATGGAATTGTTCTTCTTTGTTCATGTTAGATTGGGCTGGGGCTTTGTTTGATGAGCCAAATCCTTTGGATCCTTGGATAGTGGGTAGTAGTTCAGGGACTTCTTTGACTGTCAGGTTTGACTCGATTCTTTCAAATAGGATCTGAGCAATGTAGAAGCCTATAGGGATCTTGAAGGGTGTCCAACTGTAGTTTCGGATAAGGACAATGATTTCACCTATATAATCTTCGTCAATGACTTCTCCTTCTACTGAGAGTCCTTTCAATGCTAGGCTGCTGTGATAGCATATTCTTCCAACATGTCCTTCAGGAATTTGGATGCTGATTCCTGTAAAGACTTACTTGACTTCTCGGTTGGAAACTATAGCTTCTTTGGCTGCATACAGGTCATATCTAGCTGCTTTTTGACTTCCTTTGGTTGGGGCCTTAGCAGTTTGTCTTAACTTGATAAAGTCTAGTATTCTGGTGGTCAGATTGTTGAGGTGGTGCAGAGTAGTAATAGTTGCTCATGTTGCTGTTTGGGGTTTTTGATTAGGGTAGATACTAGCCATGTGTCCTGTCTTTTGGCAATAGAAGCATGCTCTGCTTCTTCGAAGTTCATTCCTTTCGCCTTCAGTGAGTTTCTTGGAAGTACTCGGCTGGGTGGATTCGTGATTTCTGGTGTCCATGAGGTGGATGTGGAGGGAGCTTGGGATGCTTCATGCTTGGGTTCTTCTTTCTTAGTCCAAGTCTTTTTCTTGTTATTGAATTATCTTTGGGGCAGAATTGGTCCAGCTGTTAAGATTCGCTTGACCATAGTCTTGATTCTTGCCAGGCACCATTGTTGGTGATCGCAACCAACTGGGTGGCCTTGTTCTCAGATTTTTCTAGTAAGCCATTCAGGCAGAGCATTGAATAAGTGGTCTGCTCTTATACATACTATTTCATGCTTCATCATTGGTGATATATCCTAGGCCAACAGTGTTCAGAAGTGACTCAAGTTTTGTACAGAAGGTTTCAAATTCTTCTTTGCCATGTACATCGAATTTGAGATTGTGGAGTTTTACTCAGAATTCAGCAATTATGATTTCGCTGTGGTATTGAGCAATCATGAGTTGTTTGAGTCCAGGGCTGCAGGATGGACTCCATATCCTGGGGCATTGTTTGCTACATTCTGAGCAACTACTGTGGGTCAGGTGTCCCATGTGAGGGGTTTTTCAGGAAGAGTTCACCACCATTCCTCAGCAGGTCCTCAGAAGAATGTAACAACTTGGTGGACATAGGCTGTAGTGGTAGCAAACAGTTGTTCCAGAGTGTGGTCTTGATTATTTGTCAGAAGGCAGTCATCAACTCACTCATTGGTCCATTGATTGGCTTTGAAGTTGGTATCAACTATACTAATAAAGCTTTGGACTTCTTGTGCAGTACCATTGAAGATAGGTAGGCTCAGATTTTTGGTAGGTTGGGTCTGTTCAGCTAAGGCAGTAATGGTTGCTGCCATTATTGCTACCTGGGCTGTGAGGTCTAGAATCTGTTGGTTTGCCATATTGTTTACTGGAGGTGGTTGGACTACTGGTAGTGGTGTTACTGGTACTATTTGAGATACTGGTGCAGAGTGTGAGGGTGTTCTTTGGGTCTGTGTAAGTTGCTGGAGTAATAGTTGTGGGTCTGGAGTAAGGGCTTGATAGATAGCTGTTCATTGCTATGTAGGTATATTCTGTCCTGATGGAGATGTGTCTCCTTCGGTAGTATATCCGGGATCGAATTCACTGAGATACTCCTTCTCCTCTTTGGTTTGGTCCCCATGTAATTGGGTTTGCTCAGCATCAAAGTAGACAGAATCAGTTGTATATCTGATTTCGGATGGACTTAATTCAAAGTCAAGTTCTGGTTCAGTGTTAGTTTCAGATTCAGGTAGAGCAGTAGCAGGGCTTGCTTCTGGTTCAGAGTCAGGTAGTTGATGAAGAGTTTCTCTTGCTTCTTCTTTAAGAATATAGCAGGTCTTGCTGTTCTGGAATCAGTAGTAATGCAGTCTTGGTCCTGGTATGGTGAAAGTTGGTAGAGTTGAGCCACTTGACTATAGAGGCTTGGGCTTTGTGAGGAACTAAGACTAGAAAGACTGCTGATGGTTGTCCTAGGTCGCTTGGATTTGTGGAGCTGACAAAACTCTTGTTGAAAAGAGTAAAGAAGGCTTCTATAAGACCTTCTTCATCTTGACTTGCTGGGTGTAGTACAAGGAGTTCAGTGAATAGGGTTTTGCCTATTTGCTAGTTTAATTGGAGTACTTCTTTCTTTGAGTGAAGTTTGTTCTACTTGTTATAGGTATGGAGGTCAAATTGTCCTTATACATCAGATTCAATTCTCTCCAGATTGTCAGATGGTTCAGGATAAATTCCAGTTCAGAGGTTGGGCTTTATACCAATTTATAGGAATTCGCAGAAGGGTTTGTAGCAGGGTGAGGAAGCATCTTGAAGTGAAATTGGATTGTAAACTGCTGCTACCAAGTTGTAAGAGGGTTGCTTTTTAGGGTAACTGTTATGTAGTTCCGGAAGAGTTTTCTGGAAGTTCTGAATATTCTGGAAGACTGTTTTCTTATAGTCAAGATCAATTTTGTATAGAGTACATCCTCTATGCTTATTAATTTCAAGATCAGATTGACATCTCAACTAAAGTCCTTTTTTGAACTAGTTCTAAATATTCAGAATTTTCTGTATTTCAGGAAGTTCAAGAAACTAAGACCAGCTTAGTTGAATTGGCATATCACTGCAGACAATACCCAATTAGGAATTTTCGTGACAGGGTTAGGAGTGGAACCTAATGGGGAGTGGATTTACTTAAGAGTAGTTTGTGGATTATTAAATAGATTTATTTACTATTCATGATATTGCTATACTAGAAGTAGTTGTATAAAGAGATATTGTGGGGAAGTGCTCAGGAGTTGTATTTGGATTGTTCAGATCTGAGATTCTAAGATCTGGGGGAGGGGGTATTTATACTAGTGAGGGGCTATCTGGACTATACTAGATATGGATATAGTACTAAGTGCCTTGCTGAGTCAGAATGCAGTCATATAGTATAAGTGTGATCTGACAGCTGAGTCAGTTTACAGTCATGTCATATAAGGCTAATCTAACTATACTATGGCTGCTAAGCTATTTATAGGTTTAGACACTATCTGGATAGTCTTCGATGACATCACCATCGATGACATCATCTCTGATAAAGTAGTTGTCTAGGAAGAGTGGTTCATGGATTACTTCTCCTTGTTCACTGAGGTAATAATACATTGGAACTTCATCACCATCCCACAGGATAGCATCATCTGTCTCTTATACTGGATAAGGTATTGGTGAGTGGAGGAGGGGTGCATCATCTTCACTTTTATCAGATTTGCTGTCTGTATACCTTCTATAAGTTACAGCACTATGGGTCATGGTGTAAGAGGGTTACTTATTAGGGTAACCATTACGTAGTTCCAGAAGGGTTTTCTGGAAGTTCTGGATATTCTGGAAGACCGTTTTCTTATGGTCAAGATCAATTTCATATGGAGTACGTCCTCTACGCTTATTGATTTCAAGATCGGGTTGATGTCTCAACCAAAGTCCTTTTTTGGACTAGTTCTGGATGTTCAGGATTTTCCTTATTTTAGGAAGTTCAAGAAACTAAGACCAGCTTAGTTGAATTGGTGTATCACTGCAGACAATACCCAATTAGGAAATTTTGTGACAGAGTTAGGAGTAGGACCTAACAGGGAGCGGATTTACTTAAGAGTGGTTTGTGGGTTATTTAAATAGGTTTATTTGCTATTTATGATATTGCTATACTAGGAGTAGTTGTGTAAGGGATATTGTGAGAAAGTGCTCAGGAGTTGTATTCAAATTGTTCAGGTCTGAGATTCTGAGGTCTGGGGGAGGGGGTATTTATACTAGTGAGGGACTATCTGGACTATGCTAGATATGGATGTAGCACTAAGTGCCTTACTGAGTCGGAATGCAGTCACATAGTACAAGTGTAATCTGATATATCAAGAGATTATCTGACTGCTGAGTCAGTTCACAGTCATGTCGTACAAGGCTAATCTAACTATACTATGACTGCTAAGCTATTTATAGGTTTAGGCACTGTCTGGATAGTCTTCGATGACATCACCATCGATGACATCATCTCTGAAGAAGTAGTCGTCTAGGAAGAGTGGTTCACGGATTACTTCTCCTTGTTGGCTGAGGTAATAATACATTGGAACTTCATCTCCATCCCACAGGATAGCATCATCTGTCTCATATGCTGGATAAGGTATTGGTGGGCGAAGAAGTGATGCATCATTTTCACTTTCATCAGATTTACTGTCTGCATACCTTCTATAGATTACAGTACTATGAGTCACAGGGTTGTAGTAAGCTGATGGCTGTGGTTCATGTTGCTTATACTCAGATGGTGGAGTGGTTGGTTCAACTTCGAGGGTTGTCTGAAGGTATAGGTTGTGTTCTCCAGTCTCTTTATTGTAGTTGAAGTAATTGGGGGTGAATGCAGGTTGATATTTGTACCAGTGGTCATTGTCTCAATAAGTCTCATATGTGGTTATAAACTGTTGTAAGTTCATTGGTAAAGTTGATGGTATAATCAGAGTTGGTAGAGATCCTTGGCTTGAGATCTTGTCGGCGTCAGAGGGATCATTGTCTTCTGCTTTGTCTTCGTCAAAGTGAATTATATTATAGATATCCTTCATGGTGTATCCAACTTGGGGCATTTGCAGGATGTGGTCGTTGGGGTGCGGGAAGGTTCTGTCAGTAGTTTCAATGTACTTGAGATACTTGTGGTTGAGTTCTTGTATCATGTCATCGATTTGGCCATAGGACAGGGTAGTAATCATTTCGCTAGTAGTAACTCGGAGGCGGAGAATAAAGGTACTATACTCATAGAAGAGTTCTTGGTATTTGTAGGTGATGAGCTTCTGGTGTTGAGACATCTGGGTAATATCTGTATCATGGTGGTGTTCGACCATGTCTTCCAGGAGGCGGCCAACCTGGTAGTAGCTTGAGATTTGTCTGATCCGGTGGGTCTCATTAAGCATGTTCAGGGTATTCCATCAGGCTTCCACAAAGTAGAGGGGTGCTAGGCTATAGATATTCATGAGGGGCAGAGGGGGTGTGGCTCGGTTGACAATGGTATTCCAAATGTCAGCATGGATGCAGTTGTAGATCTTGGTAGTCATGTTTGTATGTTTGGAAGTTTGTGGTTGTTATTTGTTTTGGTTCTGCTTTGACGCATCTTGGGGCTTGGTATATATGCATTTGTTCTTGATTGGTAAGATTCCATTTGTATGAATCTTGTGTTCTGTGACTTTGTATTGACTCAGCTTTGTACACTGTGACTTCAGTTTGACTCAGCTTCATGATCTTACAGGTGATTTCCAGATTTGTTTGAAGGTTGCATGTGATTTCAGTGGCTTGTTCAGAGGGTGATATATGATTCGGTGGCTTGGAGGTTGTGTGCTTACAACTCTCCCCTTCTTAGCTTTCGATGTCCTCGTCGGGGCCTTCTAATTTTGTTCTAGTGTTGTTACACCATTTGGGAGGTCAAAAGTTTGGTAACATCTATTTTTTCAGAAAGTGGCATGCTCGTAGTACAGTTGCCTAATGTATTGGATTCACACGTTAAAGAGTTGTGTGTTCAATGCCGTGTGCCGGAAGTGATTCTGACATCATTCACTGCTGGAGAATTTCCTCTAAGGAATCTTCTTAAATATCTATGCCTTGTTTCTCACCAGTGGTATGGGGAGAATAGGCTTGCTTTCAGTTTTGCTATTTTTTCCAGAGGGTTGGTATTCTTTTATTCTGTCTTACTGAGTTCTTGATTAGGTTCATGATAATTATAATGTTCGGGAGGGTAATATGTTGTGTACTGACAGGTGCAGGAGTATTCAGCATTCAGTTGTTCAAGGAATCGTATTCCTGAACTAAGTTGGTAGCATTCTGGAGATTGGTCTTGGGTTCCCATGTTGCATCATGGATCGGATAACCTTTCCATTTGATGAGGTACTCAGGGTGGTTCTTGTGGCCATGTCTGTTGAGGATTTGTTCAACTTCATATTCTTCGTGATCATTAATAATGACAGGTGCAGGTGGTTTCATAGTTTAGTTCAGGAATAGTTCATCATCATTGTCATTATATCGCTTGAGACGTTGGACATTAAAGACTGGGTGAATCTTAATGGTGTCCGATAGCACCAATTTGTAGGAGGTCAGAGAGACTTGTGAAATAACTTCAAATGGTCCAATGAACTTGCTGTTCAGCTTTGTAGATGATCTGTGCTTGAGGTTGTCAACTCAGTATCCTCGGATGTCTAGTAGAACTTTTTCTCCAATATCGAAGGTTTCTTCTCAGCGATGTTGGTTAACATACTGTGACTGTTGTTCTTGAGCTCGCAATATATTCTCAATTGCGATCTGGCTTAGATTACACATTCGGAGTAAGAATTCTTCAACAGCTTCGACTGTAGAGGGTTCTTCAGTAGTTCAGATGAGTGTCAGAGGAGTGTTTGGGTTTTGTCCAGTGTTGGTGAAGAATAGGGTCATTCCAAGAGAGGCTTACTTACTGTTGTTATAGGCAAACTCGACTACAGTGAGGTTTTCATGCCAATCATCTTATCTGTAGGAGACATAGTTTCTTAGCATTTGTTCCAGAGTTCGGTTCATTCTTTCAGTTTGGCCATCAGTTTCGGGATGAAAGGCTGTAGATAGTGCAAGTTTCGTTCCAAGGTGCACATGGAGGGCTTTCCAAAAATGGCTGGTGAATTTCAGGTCTCAGTCGCTAACAATGATCTTAGGAAGACCATGATAGCGGAAGATATTGTCAAACAAGAGTGTAGCTATGTCTGGTGCTGTTGCAGTGGTGGTGGTTGGTACAAAGTGAGCTTATTTGCTAAGATAGTCCACAAAGACCACAATTGCATCTTTTCCATTCTTAGTTCGGGGTAGTTGTACAATAAAGTCCATAGAGATTTGTTCCCAATTAGTGGATGGTACTGGGATAGGGTGGAGTAGACCAGGTTTTGCTAGTGTTGAGGACTTGTTCCATTGGCAGGCATTACAGGAAGTGATGTAGGTTTTGAGCTGATCTGCCATGCGGGGCCAATAGAAGTTTCGGGAGATAACTTCATAGCATTTATCAAATCCTAAATGTCCAGCTGTAGGAGCATCATGACATTTGAATAGGATAGTCCTTCAGAGATCTCGGTTGTTTAGAACATACCATCTGTCCTTGTAGTAGATAGCATTATCCCTAAGTTGGTATTGGTTGTACTGGGTATGCTTGTCAGTATCATCACTGTTCAGGATTTCTTGGAGTGCTTGAGCTTCCTTATCATCAGCACATGCTGCGATAATTTGTTCCATGATGGAGTTTGTAACTATGGTGAGAGTTTGAATAATTTCTTCAATAGGTGGTCTGGAGATTGCATCAGCAACAATGTTTTCCTTGCCAGGGCGATACTGGATTTCATAGTCAAAGTTGGTGAGGACTTTCATCCATCTGGCTTACTTTCGAGAAAGGGTAGCCTGGGTCTTAATGTTGACTAATGACTTGTGGTCAGTCAATACAGTGAAGTATGCTCCTTCTAGATATGGTCACCATTTGATCAGAGTGTCTATGATAGCTAACATTTCCTTCTTGTGAGTTGCATAGTTGATTTCAGCATCATTGAACTTGCGGGAGTAATAGGCCACAGGGTGTCCTTCTTGTATAAGTACTGCTCCAAGGGCTAGGTCAGAGGCATCAGTAGTAACTTCATATGGTAGGGCAGGATTTGCCGCTTGAAGTACTGGAGTAGTTATCAAGGCATCTTTCAATGCTTGAAAGGCTGTATCTTGTTCAGGTCCCCAATTTACAAGATTGTTGAAATCTTTCTCTTATTTTGTGGTCCAGGGCTGTTCTTCTTTCTTACTATACTTGGTCATTTGGGTAAGGGCAGTGGCGATTTTAGCAAAGTTGATAACAAATTGTCTATAATAGTTTGCTAATCCCAGGAATGACTGGAGGTCTTTCAGCTTCTTGGGTCTGGGCCAATCTTTGATTGTGGAGATTTTGCTGGAGTCTACTTTGATTCCATTTGGCATGACAATGTATCCAAGGAATTGGATTTCTTTCAGGAGAAATTCACACTTACTAAGTTTTGTGAAGAGTTGGTTTTCTCGGAGTTTTAGTAGTACTAGCTCCAGGTGTTCAAGATGTTCCTCCAGGGTTTTGCTGAAGACTAGGATGTCATCAATATAGACAACAACAAATTTGTCCAAGTATGGGTGCAGAATGGTATTCATCAGTATCTGGAAGATTGCAGGAGCATTAGTTAAGCCAAAGGGCATAACCAGGAATTCGAAATGTCCATAGCAGGTTCGGAAGGCTGTCTTGTAGATGTCTTCTTCTTTCATAGCAATTTGCCAGTAACCATTTCACAGGTCAAAAGAGCTCATAAATTGTGGGTTGGTAAGTCTATCGAATATTTCGTCAATTCTGAGTAGTGGGCAACAGTTCTTGATGATCTGTTCATTGAGGTTACGGTAATCTATGCACATTCACAGGTCTCCTCCTTTCTTTACAACAAAGAGAACTGGTGCACCATAAGGTGATACACTGGGTCTGATGAATCCTTGTTCCAGAAGTTCGTCAATTTCTTTCTTGAGTGTATTGATTTCTCTCAGAGACATATGGTAGATTGACTTGAAGGCTGGCTTGGCATCTGGAATAGTCTTGATGGCATGGTCCACTGCTCATTTGGGAGGTAGACCTTTTGGGAGTTTCTTTGAGAATATGTCTCGGAATTTCTGGAGTAGTGGTCTGACATGGCTGTCAACTTTGGAAAAGTCTTCTTCAGAGTTCTCGGGTTCTCCTTTGGATGGACAGATGGAGATAGCAAAGAGAGGGCATTTCTTGGCCAATTTCTTGAGTTGTAGCTTGTTGATGTGGGTAATCTTTGGTCCAGGGTCACTAGTGTTGAGTGTGTCCTTTTCGCCTTGCAGTTTGAAGTTGTGGCATCCTTTCTTGATGGTCAGAGAATAGTTTACCCAATCGATCATGGGGTTCTCTTGTTTTAACCATGGAGTTCCAAGGATGATTTCATTGTCAGGGAGTGGTACGATCTGGAGGATAACATGTACTTGATAGTCACCGATTCGGAAGGGTAGATTGCAGACTTCCTTGCTAATGATATGTGAGGTTCCATCAGCTGTAGCAACTGCTTGAGTTTGTTGTACCGGAGAGGTGAAGACCTTGAGTCTGTTGGCTGTTTCTTCATTAATGAAGTTGCCTGAGGCACCACTGTCTATCATAATCTTGACAGATGCTTGATTGACAAAAGCTTTAAGTGTAAGCAGTTTGTCTGATCCAATGGTGGTGATTTCGGTTGTAGGAGCTTTCCTTCTGTTGGTTCTTCTTTGAGCCAGTTCATTGACACAAGAGAAGTAATCATCAATCATTCGGGAAGAGTACATTCCAATGCCATGGAGGCATCAGCCACATGGTACATATCCATCTTCAATTTTCTTGTAGAATTGTTCTTCTTTGTTCATGGTAGGTTGGACTGGGGCCTTGTTTGATGAGCCAAATCCTTTGGATCCTCTGATGGTGGGCAGTAGTTCTGGGACTTCCTTGACTGTCAGGGTTGACTTGATTTTTTTGAATAGGATCTGGACAATACAGAATCCAATGGGAATCTTGAAGGGTGTCCAACTGTGGTTTCGGATGAGGACAATAATTTCGCCTATGTAATCTTCGTCAATGACTCCTCCTTCTACTGAAAGTCCTTTCAATACTAGGCTGCTGTGACAGTATATTTTTCCAACATGTCCTTCAGGAATTTGGATGCTGATTCCTGTATAGACTTGTTTGACTTCTTGGTTGGAGACTGTAGCTTCTTCGGCTGCATACAGGTCATATCCAGCTGCTTTTTGACTTCCTTTGGTTGAGGCTTTAGCAGTTTGTCTTAACTTGACAAAGTCTAGTGTTCTAGTGGTCAGATTGTTGAGGTGGTGCAGAGTGGTAACAGTTGCTCATGTTGCTGTTTGTGGTTTTCAGTTAGGGCAGGCACTGGCCATGTGTCCTGTCTTTTGGCAATAGAAGCATGCTCCGCTTCTTCTAAGTTCATTCCTTTCACCTTCAGTGAGTTTCTTGAAGGTACTTGGCTGGGTGGGTTCATGATTTCTGGGTGTCTATGAAGTGGATGTTGAGGGAGCTCAGAATGCTTCATGCTTGGGTTCTTCTTTCTTGGTCCAAGTCTTTTCCTTGTTGTTGAATTGTCTTTGAGGCAGAATGGGTCCAGCTGTTAGGATCTGCTTGACCATAGTCTTGATTCTTGCCAAGCACCATTATTGGTGGTCACAACCAACTGGGCATCCTTGTTCTCAGATTTTTCTAGTAAGCTATTCAGGCAGAGCATCGAATAGATGATCTGCTCTGGTACCATTTTGTGCTTCATCATTGGCAATATATCCTAGGCCAACAGTATTCAGGAGTGACTTGAGTTTTGTACAGAAGGTTTTGAATTCCTCCTTGCTATGTACATCGAATTTGAGGTTGCAGAGTTTTACTCAGGATTCAGCAATCATGGTTTTGCTGCAATATTGAGCAATCATGAGTTGTTTAAGTCCAGGGGCTGCAGGATGGGCTCCATATCCTGGGGTATTATTTGTTGCATTCTGAGCAACTACTGCAGGTTGGGTGTCCCATGTGAGGGGTTTTTCGGGAAGGGTTCACCACCATTCTTCGGCAGGTCCTCAGAAGAATGTAACAACTTGGCAGACATAGGCTGTAGTGGTAGCAAAGAGTTGTTCCAGAGTATGGTCTTGATTGTTTGTCAGAACGTGGTCAGAGACTCGCTCATTGGTCCATTGATTGGCTTCGAAGTTAGTGTCAACTATACTAATGAAGCTTTGGACTTCTTGTACAATACCATTGAAGGTGGGTAGACTCAGATTTTTTGTAGGTCGGGTCTGTTCAGCTAAGGCAGTAATGGTTGCTGCCATTATGGCTACCTGAGCTGTGAGGTCTAGAATCTGTTGGTTTGCTATATTGTTTACTAGAGGCAGTTGGACTGCTAGTAGTGGTGTTACTGGTACTACTTGAGGTACTGGTGCAGAGTGTGATGGGGTTCTTTGGGTCTGTGTAAGTTGCTGGAATAATAGTTGTGGGTCTGGAGTAAGGGCTTGATAGATAGCTATCTGTTGCTGTGTAGGTGTGTTCTGTCCTGATGGAGGTATGTCTCCTTCGGTGGTATATCTGGGATCGAATTCACTGAGATACTCCTCCTCTTCTTCAGTTTGGTCCCTGTGTACTTGGGTTTGCTTAGCATCAAAATAGACAGAATCAGTTGTATATCTGATTTCAGATGGACTTAATTCAAAGTCAAGTTCTGGTTCAGTATTGGTTTCAGATTCAGGTAGGGCTGTAGTAGAGTCTGCTTCAGATTTGGGATCAGGTAGTTGATGAAGGGTTTCTCTTGCTTCTTCCTTAAGAATATGGTGGGCCTTGCTGTTCTGGAATTGGTAGTATAACACGGTCCTGGTCCTGGTACGGTGAAAGTCGGTAGAGTTGAGCCACTTGGCTACAGAGGCTTGGGCTTCGTGAGGAACTAAGGCGAGAAAGACTGCTGCTGGTTGTCCTAGATCGCTCGGGTTTGTGGAGCTGACAAAACTCTTGTTGAGAAGAGTAAAGAAGACTTCTATAAGACCTTCTTCATCTTGACTTGCTGGGTGTAGTGCAAGGAGTTTGGTGAATAGGGTTTCACCTATTTGCTGATTTAATCGGAGTACTTCTTTCTTTGAATGAAGTTTGTCCCACTTGTTGCAGATGTGGAGATCAAATTGTCCTTATATATCAGGTTCAATTCTCTCCAGATTGTCAGATGTTTAGAATAAATTCCAGTTCAGAGGTTGGGCTTTATACCAACTTGTAGGAATTCGTAGAAGGGTTTGTAGCGGGGTGAGGAAGCGTCTTGAAGCAGAATTGGATTGTAAACTGCTGCTACCAAGTTATAAGAGGGTTACTTTTTAGGGTAACTGTTACATAGTTCCAGAAGGGTTTTCTAGAAGTTCTGGATATTCTGGAAGACTGTTTTCTTATGATCAAGATCAATTTCATATAGAGTATGTCCTCTACACTTATTGATTTCAAGATCGGGTTGACATCTCTACTAAAGTCCTTTTTTGAACTAGTTCTGGATGTTCAGGATTTTCCTTATTTCAGGAAGTTCGAGAAACTAAGACCAGCTTAGTTGAATTGGTGTATCGCTGCAGACAATACCCAATTAGGAAATTTCGTGATAGGGTTAGGAGTAGGACCTAACAGGGAGCGGATTTACTTAAGAGTGGTTTGTGGGTTATTTAAATAGGTTTATTTGCTATTTATGATATTGCTATACTAGGAGTAGTTGTGTAAGGGATATTGTGGGGAAGTGCTCAGGAGTTGTGTTTGGATTGTTCAGGTCTGAGATTCTGAGGTCTGGGGGAGGGGGTATTTATACTAGTGAGGGGCTATCTAGACTATACTAGATATGGATGTAGCACTAAGTGCCTTACTGAGTTGGAATGCAGTCATGTAGTACAAGTGTGATCTGACATGTCAAGAGATTGTCTGACTGCTGAGTCAGTTCACAGTCATGTCGTATAAGGCTAATCTAACTATACTATGACTGCTAAGCTATTTATAGGTTTAGGCACTGTCTGAATAGTCTTTGATGACATCACCATCAATAACATCATCTCTGAAGAAGTAGTCATCTAGGAAGAGTGGTTTGCAGATTACTTCTCCTTATTGGCTGAGGTAATAATACATTGGAACTTCATCTCCATCCCACAGGATAGCATCATCTGTCTCATATACTGGATAAGGTGTTGGTGGGCGAAGAAGTGGTGCATCATTTTTACTTTCATCAGATTCACTGTCTGCATACCTTCTATAGGTTATAGCACTATGAGTCATAGAGTTATAGTAAGCTGACAGCTGTAGTTCATGTTGCTCGTACTCAGGTAGTGGAGTGGTTGGTTCAACTTTGAGGGTTGTCTGAAGGTACAGGTTGTGTTCTCTGGTCTCTTCATTGTAGTTGAAGTAATCGGGGGTGAATGCAGGTTAGTATTCGTACCAGTAGTCATTGTCTCAATAAGTCTTGTATGTGGTTATGAACTGTTGTAAGTTCATCGGTAAAGTTAGTGGTGTGATCAGAGTTGGTAGAGATCCTTGACTTGAGATCATGTTGGCGTCAGAGGGATCGTTGTCTTCTGCTTCGTCTTCGTCAAAGTGGATTATATCATAGACATCCTTTATGGCGTATCCAACTTGGAGCATTTGCAGGATGTGGTCATCAGGGTGCGGGAAGGTTCTGTCGATAGTTTCAATATACTCGAGATACTTGTGGTTGAGTTCTTATATCATGTCATCAATTTGGCCATAGGACAGGGTAGCAACCATTTCGCTGGTAGTAACTCGGAGGTGGGGAATAAAGGTGCTATACTCATAGAAGAGTTCTCAGTATTTGCGGGCGATGAGCTTCTGGTGTTAAGACATCTGGGTAATGTCTGTATTGTGGTAGTATTCGACCATATCTTCCAGGAGGTGGCCAACCTGGTAGTAGCTTGAGATTTGTCTGATCCAGTGGGCCTCGTTAAGTATGTTCAGGGCATTCCATTGGGCTTCCACAAAGTAGAGGAGTGCTAGGCTATGAATATTCATGAGGGGCAGAGGGGGTGTGGCTCGGTTGATAATGACATTCCAAATGTCAGTGCAGATGTAGTTGTAGATCTTGGTGGTCATATTTGTGTGTTTGGAAGTTTGTGGTTGTTATTTGTTTTGGTTCTGCTTCAACGCATCTTAGGGCTTAGTATATATGCATTTGTTCTTAATTGGTAAGATTCTGTTTGTGTGAATCTTATGTTCTGTGACTTCGTATTGACTCAGCTTTGTGCGCTGTGACTTCTGTTTGACTCAGCTTCGTGATTGTACAGGTGATTTCCAGATTTGTTCAGAGGTTGCGTGTGATTTTAGTGGCTTGTTAAGAGGGTGACGTGTGATTTCTGTGGCTTGGAGGTTGTGCGCTTATACATGGGGTTGTAGTAAGCTGGCAGCTGTGGTTCATGTCACTCATACTCAGGTGATGGAGTTGTTGGTTCTATCTCTAGGGTTGTCTGGAGGTACAGATTGTGTTCTCCAGTCTCTTCATTATAATTGAAGTAATCGGGGGTGAACACAGGTTGGTATTCGTACCAGTGGTCATTGTCCCAATAGGTCTCGTAGGTGTTTATAAACTATTGTAAGTTCATTGGCAAGGTTGGTGGAGTGATCAGAGTTGGCAGAGATCCTTGGCTTGAGGTCATATTGGCATCAGAGGGATCATTGTCTTCTGCTTTATCTTCATCGAAGTGGATTATATCATAGATGTCCTTCATAGTATATCCAATTTGGGGCATTTGCAGGATGTGGTCATCGGGGTGTAGGAAGGTTCTATCTGTGGTTTCAACATACTTGAGGTACTTGTAGTTGAGTTCTTGTATCATGTCATTGATTTGGCCGTAGGATAGAATAGCAATCATTTCACTGGTAGTAACTCGGAGGCAGGAAATAAAGGTGCTGTACTCATAAAAGAGTTCTTGGTATTTACAGATGATGAGCTTCTGGTGTTGAGACATCTGGGTAATATCTATATCATAGTGGTGTTTGACCATGTCTTCCAGGAGGCAGCTGATCTAGTAGTAGCTTGAGATTTGTCCAATTCATTGGGCCTCGTTAAGTATGTTTAGGGTATTCCATCGGGCTTCCACAAAGTAGAGAGGTGCTAGGCTATGGATATTCATGAGGGGCAGAGGGGGTGTAGCTCGGTTGACAATGATATTCCAAATGTCGGCACAGATGCAGTTGTAGATCTCAGTGGTCATGTTTGTATATTTGGAAGTTGTGGTTATTGTTTGTTTTAGTTCTCTATTTCGATGCATCTCGATGCTCAGTATATATGCATTTGGTCCTGATTGGTAAGATTTCATTTGTGTGAATCTTGTGTATTCCATGACTTTATATTGACTCAGCTTTGTGCACTGTAACTTTGGTTTGACTCAGCTTCATGATCTTGCAGGTGATTTCCAGATTTGTTCAGAGGTTGCATGTGATTTCAGTGGCTTGTTCAGAGGGTGATGTGTGATTCAGTGGCTTGGAGGTTGTGCACTTATATCAAGATACTTCCTCACTCAGCTACAAACCCCTCTGAGAATTCCTACAAGTTGGTATAAAGCCCAACCTCTGAACTGGAATTTATCCTGAACTATCTAACAATCTGGAGAGAATTGAATCTGATGTATAAGGACAATTTGACCTCTACACCTACAACAAGTGAGATAAACTTCATTTAAAGAAAAAAGTACTCCAGTTAAATCAGCAGATAGGTGAAACCCTATATACAAAACTTCTTGCACTACACCCAGTAAGTCAAGATGAAGAAGAACTTATAGAAGTCTTCTTTACTCTTCTTAATAAGAGTTTTGTCAGCTCTACAAATCTGAGTGACCTAGAATAACCAGCAGTAGTCTTTCTAGCCTTAGTTCCTCACAAAGCCCAAGCCTCTATAGTCAAGTAGCTCAACTCTACTGACTTTCACCATACCAGGACCAAGACCACATTATACTACTGATTCCAGAACAATAAGACTCACTATATTCTTAAGGAAGAAGCAAGAGAGATTCTTCATCAACAACCTGACCCTGAACCAGAAGCAGGCTCTACTACAGCTCTACCTGAACCTGAAACCAATACTAAACCAGAACTTGACTTTGAATTAAGTTCTTCTGAAATCAGATATATAATTGATTCTGTCTACTTCAATGCTAAGCAAACTCAACTACATAGAGACCAAGCCAAAGAGAAGGAGGAGTATCTCAGTGAATTCAATCCTGGATATATTACTGAAGAAGACATACCTCCATCAGGATAGAATATACCTACATACACAGCAATAGATAGCTATCTATCAAGCCCTTACTCCAGACTCATAACTACTACTCCAGCAACTTACACAGACTCAAAGAACACTCTCACACTCTACACCAGTATCTCAAGTAGTACCAGTAATACTACTATCAGTAGTCCAACCACCTTCAGCAAACAATATAGCAAACCAACAGATTTTAGATCTTACAGCATAAGTAGCAATAATGGTAGCAACCATTACTGCCTTAGCTAAACAGACCCGACCTACCAAAAATCTGAGTCTACCTACCTTTAATAGTACTATACAAGAAGTCCAAAGCTTCATTAGTATAGTTGATACCAACTTTGAAGCCAATCAATGGACCAATGAGTGAGTTGCTGACTGCCTTCTGACAAATAATCAAGACCATACTCTGGAATAACTCTTTGCTACTACTACAGCCTATGTCCATCAAGTTGTTATATTCTTCTGAGGACCCACTGAAGAATGATGGTGAACCCTTTCTGAAAAACCCCTCATATGGGACACCTGACCTATAGTTGTTGCCCAAAATATAGCAAATAATACCCCAGGATATAGAGCTCATCCTACAGCCCCTAGACTGAAATAGCTCATAATTGCTCAATACTATAGTAAAACCATGATTGCCAAATCTCAAGTCAAACTCTGTAATCTCAAATTTGATATATATGGCAAGGAAGAATTCAAAACCTTCTATACAAAACTTGAGTTACTCCTGAACACTGTTGGCCTAGGATATATTGCTAATGACAAAGCACAAAATAGTACAAGAGCAGACCATCTATTCAATGTACTACCTGAATGGCTTATAAGGAAAATCTGAGAACAAGGATACTCAGTTGGTTGTGATCACCAACAATGGTACCTAGTAAGAATCAAGACTATAGTTAAGTGAATTCTAACAGCTGGACCAATTTTGCCTTAAAGACAATTCAACAACAAGAAAAAGACTTAGACCAAGAAAGAAGAACCTAAGTATGAAGTATCCTGAGCTCCCTCAATATCCACCTCATAGATACCTAGAAATCATGAACCCACCCAGCTGAGTATCTTCAAGAAACTCACTGAAGGAGAAAAAAATAAACTTTGAAGAAGCAGAGTATACTTCTATTGCTGAAAGACAGAATATATAGCCAGTGCCTGCCCCAACTAAAAACCCCAAACAGTAATATGAGCAACTGTTACTACTCTGTACTACCTCAATAATCTGACCACCAGAATACTGGACTTTGTCAAGTTAAGACAAACTGCCAAGGCCCCAACTAAAGGAAGTCAAAAGGCAGCTGGATATGACCTGTATGCAGCTGAAGAAGCTACAGTTTCCAACCGAGAAGTCAAGCAAGTCTATACAGGAATCAGTATCCAAATCCCTGAAGGACATGTTGGAAGAATATGCTATCACAGCAGTCTAGCATTGAAAGAAGGAGGAGTCATTGATAAAAATTACATAGACAAAATTATTATCCTCATCCAAAACCATAGTTGGACACTCTTCAAGATTCCCATTGGTTTCTGCATTGCCCAGATTCTATTTGAAAAAATTGAGTCAACTCTAATAATCAAGGAAGTCTCTGAACTACTACCCATCATTCAAGGATCTAAAGGATTTGGCTTATCAAACAAGGCCCCAGCCCAATCTACTATGAACAAAGAAGAACAATTTTACAAGAAAATTGAAGATGGATATATATCAAGTAGCTGATGTCTCTATGATATTAGAATGTACTCTTCCCAAATAATTGACAATTGCTTCTCTTGTATTAATGAACTGGCTCAAAGAAGAACCAACAGAAGAAAAGCTCTCACAACTGAAATCACCACCATTAGATGAGATAAACTACTTATACTTCAAGCTTTTGTCAACCAAGTACCTGTCAAAATTATGATAGACAGTAATGCCTCAGACAACTTCATTAATGAAGAAACAGCCAATAGGCTATATATATTTGGTCCTAATTGGTAAGATTCTGTTTGAATAAATCTTATATTCTGTAACTTCAAGTTGACTCAGCTTTATACTCTGTGACTTTGGTTTAACTCAGCTTTATGATCTTATATGTGATTTCCAGATTTATTCTGAGGGTGATATGTGATTTTGGTGGCTTAGAGATTATATACTTATAACTCTCTCCTTCTTAGCTTTCAACATCCTCATTGAGGTCTTCTAATTTTGATCTAGTATTGTTATACTATTTAGATAGTCAAAAGTTCAGTAATGTTCATTTTTCTTAGAAAGTGGCATACTCATAGTATAGTTGCCTAATATGTTGGATTTATATATTAAAGGGTCATGTATTCAATGTCATATATTGGAAGTAATTCTGATATTATTTACTGCTGGAGAATTTCTTCTAAGGAATCTTCTTAAATATTTATGCCTCATTTCCTATTAGTGGTATGGAGAGAATAGACGGGTTTTCAGTTTTACTATTTTTTCTAGAGAGTCAGTATTCTCTTATCTTGTCTTGCTGAGTTCTTGATTTCATTCATGATAATTATAAGAGTACTTAATGTTTGGAGGAGTATAGACTGATAGGTGCTGGAGTATTCAGGTTTCAGTTATTCAAAGAATCATATTCTTGAACTAGATTAGTAACATTCTGAAGGTTGGTCTTGAGTTCCTATATTATATCATAGATTAGATAATCTTTCCATTTGATAAGATATTCTGGATAGTTCTTGTGGCTGCATTTGTTGAGAATTTGTTTAACTTTATATTCTTCTTAGTCATTAATAATGATAGGTGTAGGTGGTTTTGCAGTTTAGTTTGAAAATAGCTTATCATCATTTTTATTGTATTACTTGAGATATTGAACATTGAAGACTGAGTAAATCTTAATAGTATCTAGTAGCACCAATTTTTAGGAAGTCTAAGAGACTTGTGTGATAACTTCAAATAATCTAATGAACTTGCTGTTCAGTTTTGTAAATAGTCTGTACTTGAGATTATCAACTCAGTATTCTCAGATATCTAGTAGGACTTTTTCTCCAATATTAAAATTTTCTTCTCAGTAGTACAGGTTGACATACTATAACTGTTATTCTTGAACTCAAGATAAATTCTTAATTGTGATCTGGCTTAAGTTGTATATTTAGAGCAAGAATTCTTCAATAGTTTTGACAGTAGAGAGTTCATCAGTAGTTCTGATAAGTGTTAGAGAGATGTTTAGATTTTGTCTTGTATTGACAAAGAATGGAGTTATTCTAAGAGAGACTTGTTTGCTATTATTGTAGATAAACTCAACTATAGTAAGGTGTTCATACCAATTATCATATCTATAGAAAACATAGTTTCTTAGCATTTGCTCCAGAGTTCAGTTTATTCTTTTAGTTTGGCCATCAGTTTTGGAGTGAAAGGCTATAGATAGTATAAGTTTTGTTCCAAGGTATACATATAGAGCTTTCCAAAAGTGACTAGTGAACTTCAGATCTTGGTCACTAACAATGATCTTAGGAAGACTATGATAGTGAAAAATATTGTCAAACAATCTCTATCTGCTTATTCAAAGAAGAACTGTAAGCGCACAACCTCTAAGCCACCGAATCACATGTCACCCTCTGAACAAGCCACTGAAATCACACACAACCTCCGAACAAATCTGGAAATCACCTGCAAGATCACGAAGCTGAGTCAAACCAAAGTCACAGTACACAAAGCTGAGTTAACATGAAGTCATGGAACACAAGATTCATACAAACAGAATTTTATCAATTAGAACCAAATACATATATACTGAGCATCAAGATATGTCAAAACAGAGAATCAAAACAAACAACAATCACAACTTCCAAGCATACAAACATGACCACCAAGATCTATAACTGCATCCATGCTGATATTTGGAATACCATTGTCAACTGAGCTACACCCCCTCTGCCCCTCATGAATATCCATAGCCTAGCACCCCTCTACTTCATAGAAGCCTGATGGAATATCCTGAACATGCTTAATATAAGAGGGTTGCTTTTTAGGGTAACTGTTACGTAGTTCTGGAAGAGTTTTCTGGAAGTTCTGGATATTCTGGAAGACCGTTTTCTTATGGTCAAGATCAATTTCATATAGAGTACGTCCTCTATGCTTATTGATTTCAAGATCGGGTTGATGTCTCAACCAAAGTCCTTTTTCGGACTAGTTCTGGATGTTCAGGATTATCCGTATTTCAGGAAGTTCAAGAAACTAAGACCAGCTTAGTTGAATCGGCGTATCGCTGCAGACAATACCCAATTAGGAAATTTCGTGATGGGGTTAGGAGTAGGACCTAACAGGGAGCGGATTTACTTAAGAGTAGTTTGTGGGTTATTAAATAGATTTATTCTCTATTCATGATATTGCTATACTAGGAGTAGTTGTGTGGGGAAGTGCTCAGGAGTTGTGTTCGGATTGTTCAAGTCTGAGATTCTGAGGTCTGGGGGAGGGGGTATTTATACTAGTGAGGGGCTATCTGGACTATACTAAATATGGGTATAGCACTAAGTGCCTTGCTGAGTCGGAATGCAGTCACATAGTACAAGTGTGATCTGACATGTCAAGAGATCGTCTGACTGCTGAGTCAGTTCACAGTCACGTCGTACAAGGCTACTCTAACTATACTATGACTGCTAATCTATTTATAGGTTTAGGCGCTGTCTGGGTAGTCTTCGATGACATCACCATCGATGACATTATCTCTGATGAAGTAGTCATCTAGGAAGAGTGGTTCGCGGATTACTTCTCCTTATTCACTGAGGTAATAATACATTAGAACTTCATCTCTGTCCCACAGAATAGCATTGTCTGTCTCGTATGCTGGATAAGGTGTTGGTGGGCGAAGGAGGGGTGTATTGTCTTCGCTTTCATCGGATTCGCTGTCTGTATACCTTCTATAGGTTACAGCACTATGAGTTGCAGAGTTGTAGTAAGCTGGAAGCTGTGGTTCATGTCGCTCGTACTCAGGTGGTGAAGTGGTTGGTTCGATCTCGAGGGTTGTCTGAAGGTACAGATTGTGTTCTCCGGTCTCTTCATTATAGTTAAAGTAATTGGAGGTGAATGCAGGTTGGTATTCGTGCCAGTGGTCATTGTCCCAATAAGTCTCGTACGTGGTTATGAACTGTTCTAAGTTCATTGGCAGAGTTGGCGGTGTGATCAGAGTTGGAAGAGATCCTTGGCTTGAGGTCATGTCAGCATCGGAAGGATCATTGTCTTCTGCTTCGTCTTTGTCGAAGTTGATTATATTGTAGATGTCCTTCATGGCGTATCCAACTTGGGGCATTTGTAGGATGTGGTCATCAGGGTGCGGGAAGGTTCTGTCTGTGGTTTCAACATACTCAAGATACTTGTGGTTGAGTTCTTGTATCATGTCGTCGATTTGGCCATAGGACAGGGTAGCAACCATTTCGCTGGTAGTAACTCGGAGGCAGGGAATAAAGGTGCTGTACTCATAAAAGAGTTCTCGGTGTTTGCGAGTGATGAGTTTCTGGTGTTAAGACATCTGGGTAATGTCTGTATCATGGTGGTGTTCAACCATGTCTTCCAGTAGGTGGCCGATCTGGTAGTAGCTTGAGATTTGTCCAATTCGGTGGGCCTCATTAAGCATGTTCAGGGCGTTCCATCAGGCTTCCATGAAGTAGAGAGGTGCTTGGCTGTAGATATTCATGAGGGGCAGAGGGGGTGTGGCTCGGTTGACAATGGCATTCCAAATGTCAGCGCGGATGTGGTTGTAGATCTCGGTGGTCATGTTTGTGTATTTG
>RBNI01000681.1:0-27873 GCA_003990745.1 Jimgerdemannia flammicorona | reverse complement strand
TTTTTTCAAGGAGATGGTCAAATACATCCGGCGGCGTGCTGAAAATGTCTACACCGAATCCCCAATGGCTCGTACATCCCGCCTTTCCGCATTCCCCCTTCTCCCCTAATCGCCCTTTTCGCCGCTGACTTCTCGTCCTTCTTTCCCACCAATTCTTCCTCGTCCTCTAAACAGACACCAACTCGATACCTGACACAAAAAACATAAAATCTAGCAAACGATCCCACTTACCATACGCCATCATCCTCTCCTTCTTCGACTTCATCTTCATGGTATGATATAGTGTCAAATGACTATGCGTTCCCCCTGTCCTATAACTCGCTGTCAACACCTTCTTCTTCCCTGGTTGCTGCACGGGCTTCCCTCCCGTCAGCGACAGTCTCTGCGCGGCCTTTGTCGTATTGGGCGCGCTGGCGATGGCGGACGTGCCCATCCTCAGCGTGGGACCGGCGCGGATATCATCCGCGGGCCCTGACCGCACCGAAATCCCGTCTATCTCACGTTGTCGGTCCATCATGTCGCGCAACCGCCGGATCGGCTCCGTCAGCGCCCCGCCCTCTACGCCTTCGTTATCCCGGAACCGCAGAACGTCACCGTCCTCAAGGAGCGAGAGGTCCTGCGCTTCGTCCGCGCCCCGCACACGGTCATAGAACGAGCGTCCGCGGGTGTGCTGGTGCTCGGGTGGCAAGGAGGTCGGTTGGGAGTGGTCGTTGGTGGTGTCGGAGAAGGCGCGTGAGGGCGGACCGTGCCATGTAGGGTCGTTGGTGGTATCGGAAAAGGCGCGTGAGGGCGGACCGTGCCATGTAGGGTCGTTTGGTTGGATTTGATTTTGATTTTCGTCTTGGTGTTGACGTGTGCGTAGTTCGACTGGCACCGCTGCTACGCCGCCGCGGAGGGCGTCGCGTCGGCGTTGCTTCTGGCACTTGTAGCACATGCAATTGACGGGGGAATCGCAGTGCGTCGGGTTCGCCGAGGGCTTGCCCTTACACTTGACGCACATGCATTCCGCTGGGGCATCGTCGGCTATCGCTGTTGTTGTCGCGGGACTGACGCCGCCGAGGATCGAGGCGAGGTAGGAGTCACCACCACTTGTTTCCGCCGCCGCGCTCGTGTCCGTATGTGTGCCCAGGTTGATGGCTCCCTCACTTCGGGTTGATTTTGGTGTTTTTGTTGAGGTGAGGTAGGAGCCCTGTGTGAGACTCCTGCCGCCACCAGAGTGGTCCGTGGATGTGATGGAGGACAGGTATGAGTCGCCGCTGTGGCTACTAGGTTTTGGAGAGGGTTGGGTGAAGCTGTGGGTTCGCGTGCAACGGAGGGGAGAGGGAGGGGGGAGGGGATTAGCCGAGCCGAGCCAATTGGACAAATATCTGTAGTTTGGCACGAAAAACCTCGCGAGATTTCGAGGACGCGGGGAGAAAGCGACAACCGGCACATACCTCTGGGCTTGCACTTGTGAGTTGGCCAACTGGACAGCGGTGATACTGCTACTTCTCAGCGGCGATTCTGTCCGCAGGAATGAGGAGCCCAGGTTCGCGAAATCGTCAGGTCCGAACGAAGGCAAGCGGATCTTTGGTGCTGCCTTTGCAGGGTCTTTGAGTTCGAGCTTTGGTGGGTCCCGCAGCTCTAGTCTTACTGATAGCAGCGCGGGGATGAGGTTTTGGGAGTGTGGAGAAGAGGATAGAGGTTAAGGATAGGTGGGATTTATGTCAGCCGAGGGAATGGAGATTTCAAACGGACGAAGGAACAAGGCTCTCGAGAGTTGGGAGAGGTTCGAGTTACTCACGGTCGAGGTTGTCGTCTGATCCCAAGGTGAATTCTGCCATTTTGGCCATGAAGTCTGGGAGATGGGTCGAGAATCAAGGGAATGAGCGGGCTCGTCGGGCACAGGCGGCGCACGGAGGCCACGGCGTAGGGCGGGTATCGCGCGCGAGAGTACTGTATCAGGTAAGCATGCACGATCGGTACGTACCGTCCTTGGACGAGGTATGCTGCAACTGGGCAGACATTGGTATGTCGAGTGGCTAGGTTAGGCGATAGGGTTTTACTATTACTAATGCGATAAAGTATATACAGGAGCGAGGGTGAGGGAGTGTGATGGGTCCTTTGCAGGGTAGGGGGGGGGAACAACAACATACACACGATCGTCGTCCTCAATAATCAACACGATCCATCATGCAAGCCGTCCCAAAGTGGCACCAGGCACATCCCGACGTAATCCACCTGTCCGGTGCTCTCAGCCATGCCCCACGTTCCGCTCACAGAGCACAGGAGCACAGGACCGCAGATTTTGTTGTGTACCCGCCAATCTAATAAGCCATCCTAAAAATTAAACGTCAAATCCCCCAAAACGTGATATCACATTCCTTTTTGCGACCCGAACAGGCCCCAACTAACCTGCTGCCCCGCGGAAGAGCGTCCTTTAGTCGTCTCCATTCACAATCCAGACCGGACATAGCCTTCCGCCTCATCGCCGACGCCGAGATGCCGAAAATTTTGTTTGTTTCGCATCTCCGCATAATATACAATCGTCACTACGTCTAGAAACTTCATCTCGTCGTCTTGGAATCCCCCTAACGTTGTCTTCGGAGCGTAGAATTGCACTAATTTCATTTTGCGAATCGCCACATGCATCCTTGTAGTCTAGTCCATTTACAACCTCAGATGGATCCCTTCAATTTTCCGTGACTCGCGAACCACTATCATTTTCCCTTCGATATATCAGGGCGTATGCATTGTACGGTTTTCCTTTCTCGACAAGAGATGGAATGCCGCTTTATCGTGTGTTGGACGTGACAAGCGAGAGAAAACTGTATACATGCCTTGAACAACGAGAAGATCGGACTTGGGAATTGGTGCCATTCTGGCACTTCATTGGGCGGCTAGCCTCTCCCTCCTGTATAACTATGAGGTATCCAGGTATCCAGTAAGAGAAAGGATCGGGCCTTGAACCAAGACAATCGTGCATTGCTTTGTTCTTCTCGCTTCCAACTGCATAATGGTGTTGTCAAACAGACAAACAGACCACCGGAAAATGGAGAACTGCAAGGAATATATATCGTGCCGCGCCAATACCTTAATATAGTGCCACAAATAAAGGGAACTCGGTCACAATCTCAATTTCCATATTTGAGCGATTTTGATATTACCAAATCTCTTGCGGCATTATTACACCACGACGACATCGGGCCTTACCATCACCCAAAAAGCGTCGACCATGACGATGCCTCCAATATACCACGGAGAACATTCAACCGTGTCATCTCCATTCTCGTCTTTTTTTTTTTTTTTAACAGTCCCATACACACAACATTCATCAGACCTGCACCACCACCAATTTCTGGATGAACGGATATGGAAAAATTGTAATAAAGTAGAAAAACCAAAAAAGCGCGTGCTCGGACTGGTCTTTTGCTCATGGTTGGCGATCGCGTCTTCAGGTGTTGGTCTTTCGCTACTATTGGTTGGTTAAGGGGGGTGTGAGCTTGTCATGTGCCTCGCCCATCCCTAGTATGTGCATCTATATCTATTGCTGTCCACATCAACGGCCTGCTGGTGGGAACACCGACAGACCGAGTTCGAGTTCGGATTCGCACCCTCTCACACTCTCCCGCCGATGCGCCTGACCCAACGACGCAGCATGTCTTTGCGCGCGTCCAAGGCAATGGTGAAGCAGTGCAGCGCTTTGACATCCGCCACGGTCGCGCGCCAACCTTCCCAACGGTCACGTGGTGGCCGCTCGCTAGGTTTCGTAGCACCGTGATGTCACTTCGCTTTAGAAGCTCGCTGTGTGTGAAGTGTGAACGTGACCTCAAAAATTATAGGTATCTGCACCTAAATGGTCTTTATACATCATGACCCTCAAATAAGTCATTCAGCTGGACATGAAGCAAAGAAGATTCAGAGAAATGACGTTGCTGAACCGACATGATACTGCAATAGGTAGTACTCAGCCTATGGTTTGTGTTACAAACCTCAACCCCTGTATGGCGAAGGATGGCAAGGAAGCCGTTTCCCACGATTTTTATAAAAAATAAAAAATAAACAAAAAGGGAGTATCATTATCCTTTCTGTAGTTCACGCAACGTTCCCGGATCATCACTATCCTCTCTGAAGTTCACTCAACCTTCCCGGTATAAAATGTCACAGCATGAAACCAAACGCATGAACAAATTCTGTCCGATCTAACCGCCTAACCAGCGAACCATTCCCGTTTCTACTTATATTCTACTGTCATTACCAGCACTTTATCAGTTTCGATATGCAAACATTGTCAACAAAAAAAAGAAAAAAAAAAAAAAAGCGCACGTCAAAAACTAGGAGCTTGATGTGAGCATTGAAATATTCCGTTTTCTGAATTCTTTAACCCCAGAGTCAACTCTCCGTAAATGCACCCCCTTGGGACCAGCCATGACTGCATTTATAGAGAGTGTGTATTTAGAGAATGGCATTGAAAAATCAAAGGATAAGTAAAAAAAGAAAAATACTACAAAAGTCAACTATGTTGCTATTACTATTAAAATTGCAGTCTGTTTCATAGTATTAATTTGATAAACATCTCGATTATTCCTGTTAGCTCCGCGTTGCGTCGTTGTATTGTTCTCTGCGTTGCATCGTTGCATTGTTCTGTGTTGCGTTCGTTGTGTTTGTTGCATTTGTTCCACGGATAATTTTTTGAAATAAATAAATATAAACTTACGGAACGTAATTAATAGTAACTTCGAATTTTGGAGGTTGTATTTGGATGCAAATCCATGTAAAATTATGTGCGTACACTTAGAGAATAGAAGGGACTGAGAAATCTTAGGAACGTGCAGAACATACTGTGCACTTAACTATAGGTCTCAAGCTTGAGGCTGAGCTTGAGCGTGCATTTTGGTGTGCATTTATGGAGAGTGTATTGATGGAGAGTTGATATATTGCTGCTTCAAAAATAAAAATAAGGTCTTGCCACCCCCATAGTTTACGGGACCAATTCTTCCATCACCTCGTCAACTACAGGGATTGGTCATGGTGATTATATACTTTATCCATAAACTGTCGAGAATTGGAATTGCCATGGTGACATGACACTTTATCCGATGGCAACTGGCATAATAAATTTCCGTCTTCGGGCATATAATTAGGATTACCGCATACCACCTGCTGGGATCAAATTTCACTATTCCACGTTTGTTGATTTGTCTCTCTCGGGCATGGAACCGATCGAAGTCTTGGGTCGTGCAGTTAACATCCTTTTTTAGCCTTGTGCAACAATTTGACAGGACATAGACGATGATATATCAGAGTTCAGGTTGTCAACTAATTACAACGAAGAATGCTTTCAAAATTCACGCTTATACCATTGTGCATATTGCTCGCGGCAACCTGCACCTACGCCGCGCCCAGCGCAAGGCTCGCTCACGATCGTCGTGCGGCACCGCAGATCGAATCGAACAAAACACTCGTCCCCGCATCGGAGCTATCGCCTCTCGAAGATTATGCCAAACTGGCCGCTGTCGCCTACTGCAAACTCGATACTTGGATTTGCGGATCCCTCTGTAACACGCTCCAACAGACGACGCTGGTCATGAGCTTTTCGATGCCCGGCGCCCGTGCAACTGGCTATATTGCACGCAACGATGTCACCCAGTCCATATACGTTGCTTTCCGGGGGACATTCTACATGGCCAACTTCCTGCAGGACGCCAATCTAATACTTGTTCCCTATCCTTCTGTAGAAGGTGCTCTAGTTCGCAAAGGTTGTCATGAATATCTTATTCATGGATCACCTGTACTTGTGACGTTTTGCTTATTTCGATCGTTCGCATGCAAGACTAATGCCGGCCCATCTCTATCCATATTCTTGCAGGTTTTTACGAAACCTTCATCAGCTCTGCCGATAAAGTCTACGCGAGCGTTAATGAACAAATGACAAAGTATCCTAGCTATAAAGTATATCTCATCGGCCACTCTCTAGGCGGTGGTGAGTGAATGACTTCTCTGCATCATTGTAAAAATAATATATATATAAAAATGCTCTGACGCAACGCTATTTTACGGTCAAATTTCAATAGCCATTGCCGTCTTCACAGCCATAGATTTGCAAGACAGAATCAAGACGTTGAATGGATCAAATCTCTTTGTGTACACGTATGGTGAGTATGCAGTGAGATCGCGAGGTATCAGAAGCGCTTCGCCCGTTCGACGCAGTGTCGGTATTTTATTCGCATTTGCCGTTTTGTCCGCGTTCGCCGTTTTTCCACGTTCGCCGTTTTGTCCGCGTTCGTCGTTTTTTCCGCGTTTCACCGTTTGGCCCGCGTAACGCCGCGCCCTACACCCGCATTGCACTACGTTACCCAGTGTAACGAATTCAATTTCACATTTTGCCCAGGCAAACCACGAATTGGCAATTCGGTTTTCGCCGATTACGCCTCGACCCTGGGAATCTCATTCATTCGCGTGGTTAACCAGCGTGATGTTGTCCCAGCGGTCCCGCTAAGAGCATCTGGATATAAGGTTTGTCTTTGGATACTTTGTAATTGTGATTCTTTAAAATTCCCATGATGCTGAAATTCTCCAAAAATCCACTTCCAGCATGAAGGTACGGAATACTGGATAGAAGACGCCATCGGCAATACTGTAACGTGCCCTGAACTTGATGATCCGACATGCTCGGATTCGATTGATTTTTTAAGAAAGGAATGGCGTGATCATTTTCACTATTGGGGGTGAGTTGTCTTAAGACTTGAAATTCCTGCACAAATCTTTGGTTCCGGATGCTCACATCTATCCATTCGTTTCATTCCGACAAACCATTTCATTGAATATCGTTGATTTTGCAGCATCGATATGCAATACTGCAATAAGAACGGTCTGCAGTGACTTCAATCATATAGAATTGTACTGAGAGCCACATATTCAATAAATGACAACATAAGTAATTTGACTACCCACCCACCCCCCCCCCCACCACCCCTATTCGCGAGTTCGTGTTTGAAGTGCCACATTCCCAAGGGCCAAGCGCGACAGTTGTTTCCGCACCGACCAATAGCTTACCAAATCGACCGAGCCCTCGTCTTGGCTATGAAAATTGCAATGCTCCCGATCGAAATGCTGGGTAGCACTCATAAAAATGGACGTGGTATGCACTCCGTCAAGTTACAGATGCGAAACCCTCTGATTGTGTACGGGTAACACTCATAATCGCATTAAAAATGGACGCAGCTTAAGTTACATGCACTCCAGATGCGAAACTCCTCTGCCTGTGTACAGATGTAGCAGCCACCAGCAGATGTCGAGGCATCCAACGACAACGACATGCAAGTGGGTCTACCGGAAGATCCGTCGTGGCCGAAGGAACCGTCTGGAAATAGACTTGGATGACGTTATTGTGGATCGATCTCGAGTCTTGGGGTGAATACAAATTTAGGTTAAGGTTGTCCGAGTCCTATCCGTCGTATAGTAATTATATACACAAGTTTCATTACGGAAGCGTTGAGGTCAGCAGCAAGAGCCACATACCCGTTGTCATGCTTTAGCGTCTTTTTCCGGTTTCCCGTGACATTCAGGCAACAGAACCATTGAAACTCCAAATGACCGGACACAGCAACAGAGAAAAAAAAAAGAAAAAAAAAAAAAAAAAAAAAAAAAAAACAAAAAAAAAAAAAAAAAAGAAAAGAAAAAAAAAAAAAAAAAAAAAAAAAAAAAAAAAATCCGTTAAAAAATAGAACCATGAAGCGACGCAAGATAATACCTGTAGATAATACCTGTATATACAATGTAATTTACAAACGAACTAATGCGATTTTGCTATAAATGAAGGAAAGATGGGAAAGATAAAATAAATCACCTGACTTGATATCAATCAAGCCGAAGCGACAACATGGAGAAGATGTAAATAAGATACTTTTGAAGGAGAAAATGGTTTGAAAGGCATTACAATAAGGTCATTTCAATAACGGCAAGATTTTTTTTTTTTTTTTTTGACAAAAGCACAACTTAGATTCTCTCCACCAATCAATCCATTCGAACCCTTACGCAAACACCTGACCTTGTCTTTCAATCCCACTGATACACTCAAGACCCATCCTCCCTGCTCAGGCCTCCTTACCAGGCATCACTTGCTCTTCCTGCTGATGTGCCAGGTGCTGCTGCATCAGCAACAATTCGTCAAAATCGTCGTCGGTCACCGCGTTCCTCATGTACTCGTCATCGTCCATCAAATACCAGGCCCTGAGTTGGCCGTGAGGGGACGACGACAGGGGGTCTGCAACTTTGCCGGAGGATCGCAAACGAATCCGTTTAGGGGGGGGGGATGCCGAGGAATCACCGACGGGCTCATCGGGGTCATATTGGTTTCTTTTCGTCGTCGTCCCACCGTCGGCGAAGTTGCTGATGGGTGGTTTGATGGTCGAGTCGCTTTTCTTAATGATCGAATTGACAATGGCGAGTTTAAGAAGGGAGTTGTGCTTTTTGGTGAACAAAAAATGAGTAGCACTCTTAATGGCTGTGGATATGCAATAACAAAATGCGCCACGACACGTAGGTAAAACAAGATGATGACAAACCTGTGGATACCAAATGGTTTCAGAACCTCCATCCCAATATCCCGCAAACTCTTCGAGATCCATGGCTTTTCCCTTCCCCTTTCCATCGCCCACATCCCCAGAATCATACTGCTTCTTATCGATATTTTTCACTTCCCGAATGTCGTATTCCCTATCTTCGGGCTTGACTGGACCGTCGCCACTCTGCCACTGCTTGCCATCTTGCGACTTACACACATTAAATGGCTCGCTTTCGACCACCTCACGATCACCAAAATTTCCTTGGCGAACACATGTGCGTTCCAGAACGGCATGATTGAGAACATTCGCGTCCATATCGATGTAACCGTCATCAATGGGTATGGAATTATTAGCGAGGTCTTGCGTTATATCTTGTGCGCGATGCGGTATTTTGCATTAGAGAGAGAGTGTGATAAGAGAACAATTTATAGAATGTAAAAGTCAGTACAATGTCGTATTACACCGTTTCTCACAATGCCGACAAATGTTTGGCGTTGGTAGAATCATATCTCACCTTGCGGATTCTTCTGCTGCCCAGTAGCCGAACGAAGTTGACGTAGCTCGTCCTCGAGCTTGCGAATGTATCTTCGAACGAAATAGACCCGCCACATTAATTTTACTTCGAACATGCGATTAAAATATCTTTGGTAGAGCTAGAGCGAAAAAGAAGTTCGTCGCAAATAGGCGTTACCTACCGATGCTGTAATTTACCCATTTGAAGGTAGTTCGCGGGTCTTACAGAGTACGAAAATGATAGTGAGTCATTTTGCGTGTCAAGAAAACTCTCGCTGGTCTGGAGCAAGATTATGCATAGAACGGCCAATAAATTAGCAAGGCCAAAGATAGAAAATTTCGTCAACACATATGCAGATACGGATCCGTCTCCTCAAAATTGCACGATACACCGAAATGACTCATCGACCTACCAGCAAGTCCAACGAACAAAATTCGTTGTATCCCCACAACATATACTGGCCCCCAAACTTGCTTATGTATTCCTTCACCACAGAGGCGTGGCCCTTGCGGACGACGCTCGATCCGTTATTGATCATGGTGACGCGGGGGTATCCCGTGGGGTGTAGCTGGCATGCATTGTGTTCAAGGAGATTATAAGCATGCATTGTGTGACAACGATCACCCAATTTTTGCTGGGTGCACCTCATTTGTTCTATACGAATGGTTAACCTAGACGGAACCCACGAAAAAGAAACTTTCGACACTCACCATTTCAATCTCGTAATGATATTCCTCCTCTTCGTTCGCATCTGAGCCTTCGACTAGCTCAATAAAAACCGAGAGGTATCCTTCGTCAACGTGAGTCCTCCCTACATATTCATGTTACCGGCGTGTTTGGGTGTGAAATTTGTTAGAATTCAATTTTCCAAAGGGCCATAAGTCCAATGCATTCAGCTGGGAACATTTCCGCCGCTATATGTATACCCCTAGCGTCAGTCCCGATGGTCAAATCCACCAAATTCTAAAAAGTCATTATCTTCTTACCTGTACAGTATATTTTGAGTCTCCATTTCAACCCGTACATTGACATTTCGGGGCTATAAAATATCCGTTCAGTGTCTCTCAACGAACTGAGTGTGCATTGTATAGAAAACAAAACGGGAATGGTTGATGAGTTGTTGTATCGCGTTATGGCAAAAATTATTCACTGCAGTCCTACAAAACATTAGACATCCGGTTGGTGCCGTAACCACGTACTGTTTACTTACCTAAAATCGCGAACTAACACCCACCGCTCCTGGGGTGCCGGTACGAGATGCGTCATGTCTAGCTTGTGGTCACCCAGTTCGGCATCGAAATTATCTGGGTTCAGCTTCTGGGCCTATATTGCATGGTACGCAGAACGATACGGTGAGCCTAACTTAAAATCCTGCAGAATATCCGATTGGATAGGAAATGAGACCCGTCATCGCAATTCTCTTTCCTATGTGACACGTACATCCTCTAGAGAGACGATGAAATCGTTGTAGTTTTTAAGTAGAACGGCGGGCGGGTCCTGGTCGGATGAAGTCTCCACACTTGCGATCACAGAGCGAAGGAGCGTAACAGCATCATGTAGCGGTCGGATCTGGGCTGAAATGACGATGGCGGCAAAATAATTAATACCAGAATCAGAATAATATACTACGGATCACTCATGTAAATATGTAGTAAAGGCTTTAGCAAAAAAATAGCTTCATCCTTACCGTTTAGGGCACTATCTTTGGTCCCCCATTGTCTGTCTAAATCTTGCAACATAAGGTCACGGGCTTTCCGGATATCATCATGTGCCTGAGGAGATCGATAGCATCCAAATATGTTAATACCGCAGTTACGAATTATTCGAAAAAAATACTAATGTGTTGTCTGAGAAATGCTATGTTTGGTTACATACCTTTTTTCTCGCTTTGGCCAGCTGCGACTTGTTGCTCTCCAGCTGCGCGAGGGCGTCTTTGAAGCTCTGGAGGACCTTGCGAGCGTTGAGGATATGGTTGGATTTCAGATGGCTCACGCGTGAGGTGTAGGCGGACTGCACAGACTCGATCGATGTAGCGTGCTCCTACATATTCAGAGATGAAACTGCTTAAAATGTGATGGTCACGGGACAGTCAAAGTCAAACGGGGAAATCGAACGAGCAACTCACCCTGTGGGCCCCGAGGATGCCGCAGTCGCCACAGACAGGGGTGTGGCATCGGCTACAATAGTAAGTGAGGGTCTTGTGGGGGTGGGTTGGGCAGGCTTCCTTGGCTTGCTTTGCCTTATTTGCGGCGATTTGCTAGCAGGGGTCAAAAATTGCACGCAAACTCAATATAAATTTTCGAGAGGCGGAAATTTGGACCCCACCACTCACACCATGTTCTTCATACCTGCTGAAACTCCTCGACAAATCGAGCCCGTATTAACTTGTCGATCGTCAGGGCCGTGCGGCAATGAGGACACTTCTTGTCCTTGAGTATCCAGCGACGCATGCACGCATCACAAGCCAGCTTTGAGCAAGACGGACAAAGAACGGGAACTCTCAGTGGATCATAGCACACAAAGCATTGTAACAGGTCATCCTGGTTGAACGAGGCACTGGTGGTCATTGTGGACCTTCTCGGGTGGTTTCCTTGGAAAGAACGGACTGGGAGGAAGAGCAGTCCTATAAATGATTTGAACCATGATGTCATCTCTCGACACTGTGTGGCTGGTATATAATTTTGCGTGTATATATTATAGGCCAGGCGCACACCGCAACACTACTCCACAGAAACGAAGAAGCCACCTTGTTCTCCAACCTCTTATCCTCTACTCCTTTCTACCTATTATACTCCAGCCCTTGCCAATTTCTTCTTATGGAACATGTCATACTTCAAAGCAAACTAACTATAGGAAACATGCCTGGCCCCCTTGGATCGGATATCGGAAGAATTTTAGATAATGAATATATAAGCACTATCATCATACTTTTAATTAATTGACCCTGTTCGCATGGTCTACATATGGTCTACATTATTTTTCTAAATATGCTGCCATTGCGACCCAATAAAAACGAAGCGCAAACCGTCATTATCCGGCTCCCGGCTCTGATCCACTCATACAACCATTCTGATTACCTTCCGCTCCCGTGCTTTTTCGTAATTAGCGGGATTCAACCTGCCCATCACCTTTCACTACCGCCCATTAAAAGCCTACCCGGCGCACTTCGATGCCGTCAGGCAAAACGAAATTAACACGGCGACCAGATCATAATGCACGGTGATTTCAACCCTTCCGCGACTTCTCCTTCTTCTTCTCGTCCTTCGCGTCCTTCCTCTCCTTCGCCCGTTGTGCCTGGCGATTGCCCGGTGTCGTATCTTCTTCCTCGGCCGGCATCGAGAAATCGGGCATGAGCGACGGGAAGAGGTAAGTAGTGAGAAGAAGGGTCGTCAGAAGGCCCAGGTTGAGGGCGATGATAAAGGGTGTGTACTGGTTCGAGATGCCGAGAAACTGAGAAAAACCGAACCGGGGAGTTGTAAACATGGAAATGAAGAGCATGCATGCCCGTTACTACAAGAGGATCGAATGTGTTGCGAAGCGATAACCCAAGGGTAGCAGAAACTCTATATCGAAATCACTCTAACCAAGTTTTTGTATTGTTTCGGTCTCGGTCTTACCTGTCCAACAAGAAGGCCAATGGTGACGAAGCCGACGTAGCGGACGTAGGAAGGAATGACGGTCATTGTGGTGTGCAGGTGAAGGCGATAGGAAGTAATGGGAGAGCGGCGATGGGGAGTAATGGAGGAGCGACGATGGGGAGTAATGGAGGAGCGGCAATGGGGAGTAATGGAGGAGCGGCAATGGGGAGTAATGGAGGAGCGGCAATGGGGAGTAATGGAGGAGCGGCGATGGGGAGTAATGGAGGAGCGGCGATGGGGAGTAATGGAGGAGCGGCGATGGGAGTGATGGAGGAGCGGCGAATGCCACGCGCAATCACGTGACTTTGGAAGTGTGTGTGTAAAATAAATTAATTAAATATCGTAGCCGCCGGTCAACCAGATACTCAAGTGAAGCGGTCCGTACTGTGAGGAGTTTGTTTACAAGATTGTACCTTTAGTGCTTGGTATCACAGCAATAGTAAGGAAGGGGCTGGCAGCCAGCAGCTAGAATAACTGATACTTTAGACAGAGTGTTGTTTGTTGCTATATTCCTTGTATTGTGTATACTTGATCATCCTTGCTGTGCACTGGAGATAGATATATTTGATATACTTTGCAGGCAAACAACCTGCTCCTTTCCACTAACAATTCTGTAAACTTGATGGAGAATAATTTTGAAAAAAAAATATAGGTAAGTTTTTGAAGAATTGTACTTATTTCAATTACTATTTTTCTATAGATTTTATATTATATCTGAATCTTTTTTTATTTCTCATCTAGAATATCTTTTGATATAGTATTTGATTTTTTACTAATATCTAATATAGTAGATCAGTATAGATTTTAATATATTGAGAAGAAGTTGAGTATACATAGATATAAATATATGTATCTTAATTTCTATATAGTAATTTTATCATAAACTCTTTGTCTGAATCTCTTACTTCTGACTTTTTTTTTTTACTTATTTATTAATAAAACCTATAGTAATTTTATAAAATTTAGAAAGAGAATTAATATTAAACATAGTATACTTTGATTAGAGCTTTTTTTTTTTTTTTTTTAATAAATAAAACTTAAAAGTAATTAATACTAATAAATATTAATTTAAAAATACTTAATATTATAATAAAAATCATGATAATATAAATTTATTTTAGAAAAAATAATCTTTTTATATAAAGAGATATATTCTATAATTATTAAAAATAAATTTATTTATTTTAAAGATAGAAAAAAGAGTTAAATATTATATAAGCTTTACTATAATAGTTCTAGTTTTTATAAAAAAAAAAAAAAAGTAATTATATCTGAAAGATTTTGATAGATCTAAAATAGCTTAAAGAGATATTTAAAGATTTAAGTATTCTTGAAGAATTTTTAAGAGAAAATATTTTGAGCTTTATTTAAACAAACAGAGAGAATATTTATATAAGATCTTTAAAAGAATCTTAAAAATAAAGAACAAAGTCAAAAAAGTGATTTTGATAAAAAATAACTAATATCAAAAAAGATAAGAATGTTTTAGTTAGTATTTTTAAATAAATTAAATTGAAATCTAATTTATATAATTTAAACTTAAAGTTAAACTTTGAAATATAATAACTTAATGGGGATTGGATAGTGGGAGGAAATACTGTAAACTTATTTTTAGACTGGTAATAAATGACAGAGTCTAAGTGACTATAAAAATATATATATATATATATATATATATATATATATATAATAACTTAATCAAAATATATCCAAATTTGATAATTTTTATTATATTGGATTCTTCTAGATGAGATAAATCTAGCAAGCTAAATTTATCAAATCTAGATATATTTTCTATCATGTTATTGAATTTTGAAAATTAAGATTCAAATTGAAACTTAAATTAAATTAAACCTTAATTTAATTTATTTCAAATCTAGTTCTAGTAAAGTCTTAGTATTAAAAAGAGATTTCTATATTTAAAAGATACTGAAATATTGTAAAAATATTTAAGAAAAGATAAGAAAAATAATACAAAAATAAGCTATAATTAAAGAAATTATTATCTCTCTCTCTTTTTAAGAATTAATAATTTTATTAATTTTTAGATTACAGTGAGAGACAAAAATGGGCCAATGTTATATAATTATTACTTTATAAATTTATTATAATTTAAATATAAATATTATTAAATTGATATTTTAGTCAATAATAAAGTAATTATATATCTTTTAGAAAATATAAAATTTATCTATATTTGGTTAATTAAATACATAGTTATTACTATTTAAAGTTAAATTAATCATTGGCTTATTTTTGTTCCTCACTGTTGTCTTAATGTTATTTATGCCATAATTTATTTTATAATAAAGCTAAATATTTAAATTTTTTTCTATATATTTATTTCCATTTTAACTTCTTTTAAATGATGAAAAAGTTGTCTACTGATATCTGAAACCATATTATCAGTGAGTTGAAGTCTGGCAAAAAAAACCAATAGATTACATAACAAATAGGGGTTGGTATGGCAACCATAAAACATATATGAATGGCGAAGTGTGTTGACATTGAAAAGCATATGAAATGAGGCTGCTCACATAAGCTTTCTATTTGCAATGAGGTATGAGTTGTTCATCAATAAGACATAAGTTATTTGTTAGGTGATGATGGGCAAGGCAGATATAGCGAAACAACTTAAAGATGACAGCAAAGATGATGGCTTAGCATTAGTCCTATGATGATCACCTATCAGATGCCATGATACATTATATACTGCCAAACAATTACCAAACTGCTCATGTGAGGTGACTCGAGCATTTTTCCTGGTTTTTTTTTACACAAACACCATTGTCATAGGGCTAAATACTAATATATATTTCACTGTCGTCTTTGCTGTTATCTTTAAGTTATTTTGCCATTATCTGCCTTGCCTATCATCACCTGACAAATGACCTATACCTTATTGACGAATAATCCATACCTCATTGCAAATGGAAAGCTTATGCAGGCAGTCTCATTTCATATGTTTTTCAATATCAATGTACTCTATCATTCATATATGTTTCATGGTTACTGTACCAACTCCTATTTGTTATGTAATTTGTTGGTTTTTTTTACTAGACTTCAACTCACTGATGATATAGTTTCAGATATCAGTAGACAACTTTTTCATCATTTAAAAGAAGTTAAAATGATATAGAGAGGTAGAGAATATCAAAATAAATATATGGAAAAAATTTTAAATATTTAGCTTTATTATAAAATAAATTATGGCATAAAGAATGTTAAGATAACAGTGAGGGACAAAAATAGGTCAATGATTAATTTAACTTTAAATAGTAATAACTATGCAATTAATTAACCAAATATAGATAAATTTTATATTTTCTAAAAGGTATATATATAATTATTTTATTATTGGCTAAAATATCAATTTAATAATATTTATATTTAAATTATAATAAATTTATAAAGTAATAATTATATAACATTGACTCATTTTTGTCTCTCACTATATATAAAAATAACTATACTTAATTAAAGTTTCTCAAACCTTATATTATATTACTATAAAGAGTTTATTACTTTATTAAAATATAAGCTAAAAGTTTAATAACTAAAGTTTAACTCTTATAGAGAGTAATTCTTATTATCTGGTTATATTATACATATCTATTAGTAATATATATATATTTATATATTTATATATCAAGTTACTAAGCTGAGATCATAGATAAGTATTATTTTTTACTTAAAATCTTAAATAAGATCTTATATATTCTTAAGATTAATCAGTAGTTTTTAGATAATATTATATTTAGAATAGTTTATCTACTTAACTAGATATTTAAATTGATAGTAGTAAATTCTTTCATTAAGAATTTTTTCAATCTCATATTTAATATATAATTTTTAATAATTATAAAAATAGATAGCTTAAGAATTTAATCAGAGTAGAGTAATAACTGGTTCTAGATCTTAAGATAAGATATATATAGATAGATTTATATAATTTTAGATAACTTAAAATAGTAGAAGAATATAGAGATTTATTCTATAATTTTGAAAAATTCAATAAACTTGAGTTAAAACTTATTCAAAGAGTAATTAATCTATAATTATATCTTAAGATTCTTAGAAAATAAAACAGCTTAATTACTAATTATATAAATAATATTATAGTATTTCTTATTAATATATTTTACTTAATACTATTAAGTTTTCTAAATATTTATAATAGTAATCTTGAGTAATTCATCTATCTTATTAATAAAGTTCTTAATTGTTAGAACTTATATTTGACTACTTTTCTGAAGAAAAACTAGATTTATAAAGATCTCAGAATCTTAATTATAAAGTAGTTAGAAAGGAAAAAAAATCAATAGATAATTAGACTAGATTAATATATAAATTTTATATAGATTAGATAGTAGTATTAATTATCTTATCTATAAGAAATATAGTTTCTGAGTATCTGTTTAAGAGTTTTATTTATAGGCTCAGTTTGTTTTTTGTTTTTTGTTTAATGGATATATGCTCAGTTTATTTATCAGTTTGAGAATAAAAGATAGTAGATATAACTACTTAAGTCTCAAGAGTCTTGAAGAGAGCTTATTATAAATAACTAGTAAACTTAAGGTCTTAGTTACTAATAATAACTTATATATAGTAAACTATAATTGACTTAAAGAAGATTCTTATAATCTTAAAGATAGTAGTATTGATTGTAGTAAGTTCAGTAACCATCATATAGTTGATAAAGTATCAGTATCAAACTTAGTTTGAAAGAGTTGTGTCATAAAGTTTATTATGACTTAAACCTCTTGACAGAAATAGATAAAGACTAGAGTAGACTAACTAGTACTTGATTGCTAGACTTGTTATACTGACATAGATCATAACTAGCAATGTAGTTTTTGATTTCTTGATTATGTTTGACCAATAATAGTATTACTGAAGGTTCTTGATTATTTTCTCAATTTTTAAGTGCAAGGATAGGCTGGAGAAGGTGATGGCTGAGAGGAGATTAGCGGTGAACCCTTTGGATGGGTTGACATATCTTTGGAGTCATTGTGTTTTCGGTGTGATAGCACGCCGCCGTTGCAGCGAGGGGGTTTAACGTAGATCGAACGTTGACTCTGGTTTTGCTACGCGACCCGGTCGGAGCTGCACGATGTACGTTCCGAACTCCCATTCGTTCATCGTAGCGTCTTGCGACGTTCGCTCACTCGCGCGTCATTCTCCGTCAACAGGTACCTGAGGCGGCACGACGAGGAGCTCGCGGAAAGGGCCGCGACCAAAAGCTGCCACGGGATAGGTCCTACCGCAAGCACCAAAGCCGTGTCACGTCCATGTAGCAAAGGGAATGCTATAATAGAGGAGTTGATGGTAAGTCAGTACCATCTACTCGGTATGAAGAATCTGTTGCCGCATTTGTCTATCGGTAACTTCGAAGTTTTTCGCTCTGACGGTACTCTTTGGCGCTCGAATCCGTTGTCGAGGGTTAGTCGAGATTTTTGCCAAATATTCCTCATTTCTCTCCCGGTTACCCTTTGGCATTACCTCAGTACAACCAAAAAAAAAAAAAAAAAAAAAAAACGCTCCTATGATGCCGCTTTGCACGAAGACATTTGTAACGCCTGATGACGCGTGGGTGATTTTCGAGCGGGTAGTCATCCTTTCCATTACTAGTGAATGAGAGTCGCAATCTTCTTGGACAGATTAAGTGGGGTTTTGATCAGCACATTGGGTTGCAGAAACTCCAGCGCGCTAGTGTGGCATGTAAAACATTTTGAGGTTCGGTAAATACACTTTCAGTTCCTCGGCGCTACCCAGTGCTAAGGTGAATTTCGAAGAGTGGGTGTAACTCAGCTGCTCTAGGATCCACCCTTCTCGCCTTTTGGCTACTCTTGTCAGCCAGGTCGACCATCGAATAGCTGATGCTGTTGAGTATCACAAAGATGTTTTTCTGGCAGAATTTGGTTGAAAGCCGATGATGAGCATGCAAGGGTAAGTGTCCGAGGCAATCGAAACCGCTCAGCCCTGTCGTTTGACCAGAACTTGCTTTCCCGTTACTCTAGGAACTCAACCTACTAGCAACCGTCTTTAGGCCTATGCAGCAAAGACATAGGAACGCTTCAAAAAATAAGCGTTATAAACCTAGGCAGCAGTTCTTTCCTTAAGCTACGGCCATACACACGGCAATGCACCGGATCCCGTCCGATCTCCGAAGTTAAGCCCGTGATGGCCCAGTCAGTACTATGGTGGGGGACCACATGGGAATACTGGGTGCTGTAGTTTTGCGTTTTTTTATTTATTTATTTTTATTTATTTTTTTATTATGATTATTGATTTCCCTTCCCCACCACCTTTTAATTTTCGAATGATTTTACGGCTTGATTCTTCGAAGTGTCACTTATTATATCCACTTTGTAGTAATCAGCAACAACCCTTTAACCGATCGTGAGGTGTACTTGCTGGAGTCAGATAACCACGACTCAGGCGAGTGCAGAAATCGAACATCGCAGATGTCCTGTAGTTAGGTATGTTGAACGGCGATCACCCCAAATAATGGCCATCAGCCAAACTTAAGGCAAGGGGGTCAATGCGTGACCATGAGGAGTGAATGCATCAACCCCTTCGAAAGAATGGCCCTACCAACCCACACTAATCCGTGTCAAGATGCCGGCGATAGAAATCAAGGTACATAGAATGTCTGGACCAAATCAGAAATTCGGAAACACAAGAGGTGCATTTGAAAAGTGCGACCCTAAACGGCACAATGGCGTTTCCAAACCTCTTTAAACATACGTCTCTCGCTCCCTCCAGGGCTAATCCCCAGCACCCAACCTATTCCCGATAGCCCGCGAGAAACCAACTTTGCTGTTTAAGTTTCTTTTTATTTCCACACAACAATCGCTTCACTCCACACTGGACATGATCCTATGCTGCCATGGCAAACGCAATAATTCATGCCGATTTCAAGTCCTTCTTGAGAGTACCGAGGAAGGTCTTCTTCTCCGCGACAGTCTGGAAGCGACCGTGACCGAACTTGGACGAAGTATCCACAAACTTAAGGGTGACCTTCTCAAGGGCAGATCTCTTAGTATGCGTGATAAGGGACTTGCGGAGGGTGAGGACGCGCTTCTTTGCACCGACGCAAGCACCCTTGATCATGACGAAGTCCTCGTTGACATAACCGTAGTGGGGGAACCCGCCCAGGGGCGTGATGGATTTCTCGGTGACATCGAACTCGGTGGAGCCGTTGAACTTGTCGGCGGCCTTGCCGATGCGGTAGATTTTCTTGTTGAGCTCCACACGGTGATGATAACCACGCTGACCGGCACGGGGGACGGAGTACATGACGCGGGACGGATGCCAAGCGCCGATACAAGCGACCTTGCGAAGGCCCTTGTGGGTTTTGCGGGGAAGCTTTTTGGTACCGTAACGGTGGGTGACACCCTCGAAACCGTGACCCTTGGTGACGCCGATGACGTCGATCATCTCGTCCTGCTCGAGGACGGAGTGGATGTCGACCGGCTTCTCGAAGTGCTCACGGGCCCAGTCAACCTTCTGGGGAATGGAACCACCATTTAGCTGGATCTCCATGATGTGGGCTTTTTTCTGGCCGATCTTGAGCTTGCGAATCTGGGTGTGGGCCAGGACGCGTACAACGGTGCAGTACTTCTTGATGCGCTCGAGCTCGCGGTTGATCTCCTTGGCACCCTCGGCGTACTTCTTGGCGTATTTGGTGAAGGCCTTCTTTTTGGAGCGGTACCAGTTCTTGTAGAAGCGACGCTTAAGCTCCTCAGACAGGTGCTCGGCCCAGATGGTGGTGAGGGAGCGGAGGCCGCGGGGAGTCTCGACGTAGCCGACGACACCGACGATGACAAGCGGGGGGGTCTCGATGATGGTAACGGCCTCGACGATCTCCTTCTTGTGCATCTCTATTCACCCCGCAATAATTTAAATTTCATGAGCAATCGCTTTTTACAATTGACACCCACGTGTAATTCATTCCCCCACTCGTTATAGGAATCTCGACTTACTGGATCCAGGACGTTCCAATTCGCGGACAACGTGAGTCATACCGGCCTTGTAGCCCAAGAAGGCAGTCAGGTGGACGGGCCTGGTCTTGTCGTCCTTAGGGAAGGACTTGACCTTTCCGCGGTGGCGGGCAGCGCGCTTCCGAGGCAAGAAACCCAGCGAACCGTGGCGGGGCGCCTCGAACTTACGATGAGACTGTATGAGAGCAAGGATAAGGCATCAGTTTGGGGGGGTTTTCGAATGGATGATGAATGGACGGATGGATGGATGGATGGGCAACACACCATTGTGAATCGAGGATGGGGAAAGAGGGAGAGCTCATCCGCGGGTTCACCACACATACCAAAAAACTTTGGACTTTGCTGACATCACCACATGTGGCGTGGTGTGACTGTCCATTTTTCTCCGTTTCTCTTTTGGTTTCAACCATGGAAGATACACCTACAGAACCACCCGCTAAGAAGCAGCGCATCAATGTCCCAGACCCGGAATCTGCTACCATTGCCCCATCTACCTCGGAGACACCGGTACCATTTGCACCGCAACCAGCGGGTGAGACACAGCTCCGCGAAGCCGATGTTGGCATCACAGAGTTCGTGGACACGTCATTACCAGGGTGGTCAGGCGTTATCAAGCAACGGTGCGCAGAAAACCGTCATCAAAGCTGCTCCCATTTAGCCTAAATACTCAAGGCCACCTTGGTGCTCATATTGACGCCCCTGCATCGCTTCTCGATATGTAACGATAGCTTTACCGACTTCATGGTCAGCGAGGTCGACATGGACGGCAACATCATTCACCTCCGAGACACGAACCCACCAAAGGCACCTGCCACTGAAGCGCTCGAAGAGGAGGTGAAGCAGGTATGTCTATGTTCAATGCGGCACGAACCAGGTAATCGAAACGCTAACAAGGGTCGTAACGATTAATTTCGGTTATTCACCTACACTTATATACAATACTGCTCTTTATTTTTACCATAGCCTGTCTCCGAGGATGTCATCTACACAGAGATGACCGAACTCCTCGGCTCCGAATGCGTTGAGCTGGTGAAGAAAATGGCCAACAGCGGCGGCGCGGACGTCTCTTCTGTCACGGCTCCGGTATGAGTTCGCATGTTGGTCATTCCTAAACCCATGTCTTATTATCTCGGAGGATGATAATCGACGCATACCAAATTATCGCTCCATCAGGTCGAGTCCGACAAGCAGAAGCGCACAGCTATACACCAGTTCTTCAAGAAGTATTTCCCTGGCCGCGTCACGACCGAGACGCACGAAGGCGCCATACGTATCCGCATGTTCATGATGAAGGACGCACGGGGTATATTATCGCGTCTTTTTCCCACAAATTTACGCCAAGCGAAGGTGGTATTTAAATCACAATCGCAATCCGGCACGAATTGACGCCCCATTTTTTTTTTTTTTTTTTTTTTTTTTTAAAAAAAAAAAAAAAAACTTCTTCTACAACCCCACAAACACCAGACAAGCGCAACCGCCGCCCTGACGCCTTCGAGGCCCTGGGGGGGCTTTACTGCGAGTTCTGCCTGTTCAAGGAGAACCGCGACACAATGGAGGTGATCAACCTGATCTCCAACTGCATTAAGTGGGGGTCCCCCTTTTTTTCTCGTCCCTCTGGCTTTAGCTTCGATCACGCCTTTTCTGATTCCCTCTACGCGGAAACAGAGTCAAACCCTACGCGTTCGGTTATGCGGGTACTAAGGACCGTCGCGCCATCACGACACAGCGCGTCACCGTGTTCAAGGTCAAGGCGGAACGGTTAGCGGGGCTGAATAAAGTCGCGGCGTTCAGGGGGGTCACTTTGGGAAATTTCAGGTGGGACAGGAGGTTGAGGAGGGAAGGGGCGTGTGTAGGTTGTGCCAAGGCACGCGTCCTTATACGTTGTTTTCTCATCTCACCCGTACATCATTCGGCCCGGGTGCCAGATACGTCCAGAAACCCCTCAAGCTTGGTGAGCTCAAGGGCAATCATTTTGTCATAACCCTCCGGTAATGTTTCCCTCCAAAAGAATCATTTCTCCAGCGTATACGTCGTCCTCGCTAACCACCCCCCCATCTCGCCCATCCAGCAACGTAACGGCCCCCTCGAATGCCGTCATCGATGCCTCGCTGACTTCGCTCCGTGAGCGCGGCTTCATCAACTACTTTGGCATGCAGCGCTTCGGTACCAGCACCGTGTCCACCCACGCCGTCGGCCGCGCTCTGCTGAAGGGGGAATGGGAGGAAGCTGTAGAGTTGATTCTGATGCCGAGAGAGGGTGGTGAGTTCTTTTCTCTGTCGGTCGTTCGGCCGTTTTTGTTTTGATCAGCGCGTAGGTCGAGTCGTCTTGCTGTGCGAAAATCTTACCTTAACCTACGTTCATTAGAGCGCGAAGAGTTCCAGACGGCCCGCTTGCATTGGCAACAGCATCGCGACCCCGCCGCGGCTCTAAAGCTGTTCCCTCGGCGTTGTGTCGCCGAGTCGCAGATCCTGAGGCATTTTGTCAAGGCCGGCGGGACGCGCGACTTTGCGGGGGCATTAGCAGGGGTAGGCTAGTTTTTGTGTGGTGTTAGCCATCATTTTGTGTTCCCGCACTTGGGGGTTGTGGTGTATCGTCTTTCTAACGCACCACGGTTTTTTTTTGTTCCCAGATCCCGCGCAATCTCCGACTGATGTACGTGCACGCCTACCAGTCGTACGTGTGGAACCACGTGGCGTCGGAGCGGATACGGTTGTATGGGTGCGAGACGCCCGTCGTTGGGGACATTGTGATGCTCGGCGGCGAGGCTGACGAGGGGGTGGAGGGGGAGGAAGAGGTGACGGAGGTGGATGCGGAAGATGACGCAAGAACGAAGGGAAAGGGCAAGGGGAAGGAGAGCGAGGATACGAGGAAGGTGGGCTTGAGAGTCGGGATGGGTTCCTTGAGCTTGGATGCCATGTTTGATTTCAGCCACTGACATTCGAAATCATCGCCGTCCAGAAACCCACCCAAATTCCGGCGACCGTCAAGGTCCTCGCGTCCGTCGAAGACCTCGTGACCTATACGATTCACGACGTCATCCTGCCGCAGCCGGGGTTTGACGTCGTGTACCCGACCAACGCCATCGGCGAGAAGTACAAAGAAATTATGGGGCGGGACGGGCTGGATCCGGGGAAGATGCGGGGTAACGTCAAGTGAGCATGGTTCGAAAGGGAGGAGTTGGAGAATGGTGTTGTGGTGCTGGAGATTGTGTCTTGTTCCGCAATGGTTCTAGGTGATCAATTTTTCTCACATGATTCTCGTCGCCCTCTCTGTTTGCGTCGTTTGAATTTGATTGTAGGGACTACTCGCTCCCGGGCGCGTATCGCAAGGTCATAGCTAAGCCACGTGATGTGTCATGGTGCGTAAACGATAATACCATTTCGTGTTGACGTCGACGTCTTTCCAATCAATGTTGAATATGAAAAAGATTTCCGGCCCTCATGTCTGGATTCTCGTTTGTCTCTCCTCCTCCCTCTGGGCTTACTACGCAGGACCCTGCTCCGCTACAACGACCCGCGCGTTGCCCTCGCGCTGACGGATTTGGAAGTGATAGAGGGGAAGCCCGAACCTCAGAGCGAGCCTGGTATACCCGTTTCCCTTTAACGCCACCGTGAAGCGTTTTCTCATGGTACCCATGGATGATTACGTTTTGCCAAAACTCACCCCAGTCCTCTTTCTATTCAGACGGCGCCCACCTCGCCGTCCGCCTGCACCTCACGCTGCAGTCGAGCCAGTATGCGACCATGGCCCTGCGCGAGGTCTGCAAGCAGGATACGTCTGCCGCATTCCAGGCCACGCTCAACCAGCCGGCTAGCGGAGGGGAGGGGGGAGGGGAGGCGAAGGCCGAGGGAGAGATGGAGGTGGAGAGAGAGGTTGCGGCGATGGAGGATGCTGGTGTGGTAGAGGAGGGGGCGTGAGGTGGATGAGGAGGGATCTGTGTAGATTGTGGCAGGGAATATGCTAAGTGGATTTTCCGTGATGCGCTTGGGTTGATTGCGTTGCTCGCTATGCTTTTCCGTAAAGGCCGATGCATGTGGTGAGGAGCCATGTGTATTATGTTGACCTGTCGACGAACACTTCCTGAATGCTGACCGAAACAAATGCTGGCGGATTTGGTATGCGAGGAAATTAAATGGGCGAGCGTGCGCGGTTCGGTTGATGTCTGAGTGGTTGTCTAGGTTTCGTCCTTGCCTAAGGGACTTGTCAGTTGACTTTCTCAAGAGAGGGGACTACCAATACCTATTGGGGCTAATCCTCTCGACAATTAAACCACGATGAATTTTGGTTATCGGATCCAGCGCAACCCCATTTGTGGCATATAAGTAAGTAGTAGATGGCGGGGGCTCTGTGCTTCATGAGTAGCTATGCTTGCTCGGAACTCCACGAAAACGGTGTTGTGCAAGCAATGTGGCGTAGCGAAGTTATCACTACAGGCGAAGCACTCTGGCGGTCTGTTCTTGGCATCCGCAGCAACGCTGTGGCATGCGCAGTGGGAGCCAGACTTGCTTGGAATTCCACCCAAGAGGAGGGTAATATGTAGGGCGAGGCGCTGACCAAAGCCCATATAAAGTTATCACCCAAAGGCGCCGTTATCCCATGGGCTCGTTGGCAGTCTGTTCTGGCAGTCTGTTCTTGGCAGTCTGTTCTTGGCAACTGTTGCGCCCCGCGCTTCAGAATACCAATACATGTAACACCGATGACGTCACACTTGTACTCTCTACCAGACGCACCTGTATATTTAGTTTAGCAAAATATATTAAACTGGTCAGAAAAACTGACCTGCAGACAATAATAAATCATCAAGAGTTAAGCGTGATTAATCTATGATGAATGTCTCCGTCCTACAAATGATAGCGACAATTTCCATCCAACCCTCCGAGTCCGCCACCACCAACCATCCACCCCCTACCTCGGCGGCATAGCCGTAGGCGTAGGAGTGGGTGGCCTAGCTCCCAAGCCGACAGGGAACGGCGTATTGACGATGGGTATTCTCCTTGTCTGCATGCCTTGGGGGTGATGCTTTTGTCTCGACCAAGCCCTGGCGAGGCTCCCATCACCGGCGACAGGCGCTGCGTCGTGCGCGGCGTTTCCGTCCCAGTCGTGAACCATGATGGTCGGAAGATCGTCTGCGGTGGAAGAGGGGTCATCCGGGTCGGAGACGTGCGGGATGATCATGACCAGCGGTGCCGGGGGGGTTTCTGGGATTGCGGACTCACCGAGGGCAAAGTCCTCGCTGTCGAGCTCAAAGTCAAGGTCGAGGTCAGTGCCATCGAGGTCGGAGCCGTTTGGATGGAAAGGGGAAGAGGAAGCGGAAGCATCGAGGCGGGCGAGCGCGTGCATGAGGTCCAAGGGAAGGACGGTCGAGTTTGGGGGATGTTCGCGGACCTGCGACCAGCCGATCGGAGGAGAGCCTGGTGGGGAGATGAGCCAATTCTTTTCGAGATCAGGGACCGCGAGTTGGAGGGTTGCGGGGTCAGGGTTGATGGGGGTATGCTGCGGGTTGAAAATAAAAATGAAAGATATCGGTGGTGAACGTTGCGGCGAGGAGTGACCATACGGGGACATAAATTTGTATCCAACGTTTTAAACGATAGGTCCAACTTTTCCCTTGCAAACTGTATAAGTTTTATCGGCTCCACGTAACACCTACCTCACCAAAGTACACCCTTATCACGACCTCAATCTCCTCCGAATGGCCGTCATGCCACCGCATAACCGTCCTGTCCATCAGGCTCTTTGCGGTCATGGCGTGCAGGGTCTCTTCGAAAACGACGAGTACGCGGGTGAAGGTCTTGAGGGGGATCCAGCGGTAGATAGGGCCGAACGTTTCGAACTGGTCGCGCAGCTGTAGTAGGGTGTCGGGAAGGTCGAAGAGCGAGCGCGGGATGTTTGTGAGGGTGAGGGTGTTTGTGGCCAGCAGGTCAGGGGGCGGGAGCATGGCGGGGGGGCCAGGATGGATAAAGGTATCGAAGTCGGGGGTCATTTTGAGTAGAGTTGCAAAGGAAGCAGGTCAAAGGGTTTGGGGCTGGGGTGGGGGTAGAATAATTTGGTTATAAAGGGGAGTCACGTGAGAAAGTTTAGGCGATAAGAAGTTAATAGGCGTGTGAAGATGGAAAAGCACTGGTCGGAGGCGATGGCATTGTCCAGAAACTGGACAAAAGGAACAAAAGGAACCAAGGAAGACCCAAGAAAAGAGTAAAAAAGAAACTCATCATTTTCTGTATCGCCACGTGACCTTGACTGTTTACGTTTGTTATTTTTTGTGGCAACTCTTAAAACCCACATCCATTCCACCCGCACCCCACTTTACCCTCCCACACCTCTCCTTCATGTCCGACGAATCCGCAAAGGAGCGCAACGCTCCAAAGGAGAACCCCTACCTGGCTCATCTGGCTCCTACCCAACGCGTCGTCGGCGGTGGTGCGAACGCCGGGGTCGGAGCCGGGGCCTCGGGATGGAAGAGCCTCCTCGGCGGGTTAGTGTCTGGGAAGACGACGGCTGCGCAGGCCGAGAGCATTGAGAATGGCGACGTGAACCCGTTTAATGGTAGGCCTTTCACCGACAAGTACCGCAAAATCCTCGCAGGGAGGCGGAAATTGCCGGTGCACCTGCAGCGCACAGAGTTCCTGGAGCTGGTGCACAACAACCAGATCCTCGTGCTCGTTGGTGAGACAGGATCTGGGAAGACCACTCAGTGAGTATCGTGCCTAGGCTCCCATGAGTGTAAAGTTTGTCCGGTGCCTCTCACCAACCAGTCAATGTGACTCCAACACTCCTAACTGATCATCCCCCCCTCGATGTAGGATCCCCCAATTTCTCGCCTATGACGATCTCCCGCAACAAAAGAAGAAAATGATCGCCTGTACGCAACCGCGCCGAGTAGCCGCGATGTCCGTGGCGCAGCGCGTGGCTGATGAGATGGACTGCGCGCTTGGAACGGAGGTTGGGTACACAATCCGTTTCGAGGACAACACGAGCCCAGCGACGTTCCTCAAGTATATGACCGATGGTATGCTGCTACGTGAGGCCATGGCCGACCCGGAGCTTAACAGATACTCGGCCATCATCCTGGACGAGGCGCATGAGAGGACTCTGAACACGGATATTCTGATGGGACTGATTAAGGAAGTGAGTTGGTAATTTATTATTATTATTATTTGGGAGGGGGG
>RBNI01000680.1:0-27874 GCA_003990745.1 Jimgerdemannia flammicorona | reverse complement strand
TTTTTTTTTTTTTTTTTTAATGGACTCATAGTCCCGCAGATTTTTATTGGAAGGGAACCTAGACTATATAGGCCAAAACCCTCCCCCACTACCCACCAAACAATATCCTCCCATTAACCTAGGCTACTAAATTGTCCAGCAGTCCCACTACTCCAGCTATACCTGTCGAACACTGGCTACATCAACCCCAACAATATAGACTAGACTTATCTGCTCACCAGGGCTGAATCATCATTTACATGCGAGAGCACACCTATGCATCAGATCTAGCAGCACTGGAACTGAATAAAGAATAGCCCTCCAAACCCCAAAAGAAAGCCCGAGGCAAAGAAAAACCCCCCAACCAACCAACAGAGAGCAAAATGGATTCAAAGTAGGTGAGTAAAGGACTTATATGCAGCACCTTCCTCAAAGGACTTACACATGGGCTAGGGCCTGAAAAGACCCCACTCCCACTCCCCGAGCCTGTGGGCCTCGATCACGTGTAACCCAACTATCTCTTAGAAGTTACTATATACCTCATACTCTCTCAACCAATATTTAAATATCTGTATAATTCCTCTCTCTTACTCTATATTATAATAATTCTCATACTCAAAAATCCCTCCTTCTACCAAATATTCTGATATAAAGTTCAATATGATATTTTTTCTTAAAATATATCACTACACTACTCAGAACTTTAGAAAAAGTCACTGCTATATCTCAGTACTCTAAGATCAGACTCTAGCTCAGTTCTATACTCTATTAATACCTGCTAACTGTCAGCCTATTGACTATAGATTCTGTCTCATCTCTCTTTGATACTCTATATCAGAACTAATATCAAAGTTCATTAGCAGTAAATTATCCAATAGAAATATATCTCACCTTTACATCACAGGTCTCTATTGTATCACTCTCTCATTATTATATTAATATAGACTAATATAGTGAGCCCTCTCTACTACTCTCTACCAGAATTCTCTATACTATAAGTACCTACTACTTCTTAGTCTAACTATTAATATCAAATCACTTAAAGAATCTTTAGGAGAGAATCTTGTCTCTCAGACCTTTGCATCAATGGTACCTATTTTCCACTCTGTAACTCAATAGCTCTCTTCAATTACTAAGCTCTATAATAATATAATTTCTACCAGATCTAAATCTCCTCTATCTACTAGAGTCACCAAAATCTCCCAACTTATCTGGCTCTGTCTTCTGATCCAAATCTAATCTTTAGCTATCTTCAATAATCTCTTCACTACATATATCAGAAAGTCCAAGTGATATGCCAGATACTATAACTTTAGCAACTAGTAGATATTATGATAGTTGATCTGAATTAATAATATAAATCAGAGAAATAGACATTTAATTGCAGTATCTGAATCTGATTCCCAAATATAGTATAGTCTTACAAATAGTAGTTATTTTACAAATATTAAAGTTTTGACAAATGTTACCATTTTTACAAATATCAAGATTTCACAGATATTAAAGATTTAACAGATATTAAGAATTAACACTTATGAAAAGTAACTTATAGGAAATATAGTTATAACTTAGCTATCTTATAGTATATAAATCTATATAAATATCCTCAATATCTAGAGTGAATAAACCTCAGGTCAAAAGAGTTTGAGTCTTACTCTGATAGTCTGATGAGATCAAACAGATACTACTTATGTATAATCCTGAGAAGTCAAGAAGAGTTATAGAAATCTACTATATTTCTCTAGTTATGTATCTGTTATATTATAACTTAGTACTTATTGGCTAGTAATTCAAGATAAATTCCTCACTTTTAAGCTAAATAATAAATAATTGATATGATCTGTTACTTATACTCAATGAGCCTAGAAGTTATCCTGTAACACTAAAGTCTATTATCCACATTCAATGAGTCTGGAAGCTGTCCTATGATATATGATTTATCACTCCACTCCAAAGTCCATTACCTATACTTAATGAGCCCAGAAGCCATCCTATAATATATAATTTGCCACTCTATTCTGAAGTCTATTACCTATATTTAATAAGTCTGGAAGCTATTCTATGATATAATTTGCTGTTCTGAAGTCTATTATCCACACTTGATGAGCCTGGAAGCTATCTTATAATATATGATTTACTACTATCTAACTTTTAGAAAAAGCTATCATCTGACTTTTAGAAGAAGCTGCTATCTGACTTTTAAAGATATAATCTATTACTCACACTTAATAAGCCTGGAAGCTATCCCATAATATATAATTTGCTGCTATCTGACTTTTGAAGATATGACCCATTACTTATACTTGATGAGCCTAGAAGCTATCTTATAATAGTTCTAGTTTCTTTAAGAGAAAGTAGCTAAATCTGAAAGTTCTAGTTGATCTAAAGTAGCTTAAAGAGATACTTAAAGGTTCAAGTATTCTTGAAGGATTTCTGGAAGAAAAATATTCTGAGCTTTATTCAGACAGAGAATAAGGATATTTATATATGATCTGAAAGAAAGATCCAGAAGGATCTTGGAAAGAAAGAGAAATACCAAGAAATAGATTCTTGGCAAAGATGACTAATATGATTCTACAATATTCCAAAAGATTCTATAACTAGCTAAGATAAGGTACTTGGTGCCAAGAAAAGACAAGAGTGTTCTAGTAGTATCTGGGCACTGAGAGAAGATTTTTAAGCAAGTAGACAGTGGTGGAATATAGTAAAATATTTAAGAAATGATAGGAAAAGGTTAACTAAAAGATGTAAAAATATACTAAGACTAAATATAACTGTGAAATTGTTACATCTCTCCCTCTTTAAGAATTAATATCCTCATTGAGTTCTTAGATAATATAAGACTAAATATACTTAATCAAAATTTCTCAAACTTATATTAGTATATTAATAGGAATTGACTATTCTCATATAGAGCAGAGGGCCTATTACCAGACTAATCAACTGAGAGGGATTCAAACCCAGCTAGTAGCTTTATTTTGATAGACTTCTTTGTTTATTAAATATTCTACTAGTTCTGGGGTCTCAAAGTAAACTTCCAATGTATAAGGCACTGATCATTACTATAGATCATTAACAATCTAAGGAAGTTACTATAGATCATTAACAATCTAAGGAAGTTACTATAGAAATTGAGTAATGTGTTTTACCTCAAAGTCTTGAACTAGATCTTGAGAGTTCTTGAGGTTGACCAGTAGTTTCCAGATAATATCATATTCAGAGTAGCCTATCCACTTGACTAGATATTCAGGATAGTAGTAGCAGATTCATTTATTGTAGATTTTCTCAGCTTTATACTCAATATAGTCTTCAATAATCATAGGGGCAGATGGTTTGAAAATTCAACCAGGGTAGGGCAGTAACTGATTCCAGGTCTTGAGGTATAACACATGAAAGACTGGATATACTCTCATGGTTTCAGGTAGCTTGAGATGGTAGGAGGATGCAGAGACTTGCTCAGTGATCTTGAAAGGTCTAATATACTTGGGTTGGAACTTGTTAAATAGATAGTTGACTTGAGATTATATCTTGAGATTCTTGATAGATAGTAGAACTTGATCTCTAATAGTATAAGTGATATCATGGCATTTCTTATCAGCATACTTAGCTTGATACTGTTGAGCTTTCTGAAGATTCATGGTAGCAATCTTGAGTAATTCATCTATTTTGTCTGTCTACTTCATTTTCTTATTTCATAATTGATATATATTATTTGTATAAGGAGACTAATTGTGGCCTTAGTAGAGACATTGTTATCAGCAAGAAGGGGGGGGATAGAAGCAGTCCAGGATAGAGAGAACCAGGCCCTGGCCACTTTGGCTCTGCTAAGGTTAGGTACTAAATGGTCTGAGGCTACTCTGTTATATAGCCTGACCTCACTTACTTCTTGTCAGGAAATCTGGTGAATACTTTCCACTATTTGCTATGTAATTATGTTCTGAATAAATGAGTGTAGAAAAAAAAAAAAACAAAAAACAAAAAACAAACAATTTATATTAAGTATAATAGTTGTTTTAAATATAAATGATATATTTACTTATAGAACAAACAGAGTAGTTATATACCAAATTAGTCATATATTCTTAGTCAAATATACAAACTATTACTTAATTAATATATATAAATATCTCAGTAAATTATATTTAAAATAAATCAGCTTTTAGTTAAATATAAAATACAAAAAGTCTCTCTCAATATATATTTCTCTTGAGTTCTTAGTAATGATATATGTATAAGTTACTCTAGTATTTCTAACTAAACTTCAGAAGTCTAACTAACTTCTACCAAACTGAGAACTAGTATATAAATCTAAAAAGAAAATTCCTTTAAATCTGAATTATATATAAAAGATTTAGTATATATATAAAAAACCAATTTTCTTAAGTAACTATGATTATTGAAGAAAAAAACCACCTTTATTTTACTATAAAGAAACTGTACTTTCTCAATCTTAGTAAAACTTAATAAAAGAGCAATTAAAAGACTTTTTGATATTGTGATAAGTAAATAGTATAATGTAATCAGATAATGTGAACTTCCAGCATAGTATAGTTATCTATGACTACCACACTTATAATTAGCCAAGAATACTAAATCAGAGTTATTTATTTGTATCCTGCAGATACACTCATATCCTGCAGACACACTCATGTCCTGCAGATATATGTACTTATGTTCTGAGGACACACCTAAACATTACTAGAGATAGTAAATATATAATTATCCAGATGGTAACCAGATAGCAACTACAATATATAAAATATCTCAGAGATAAGAGTGAATAAACCTCAGTCCAAATTGAAGTACAAACTAAAAAAGCCTCTAAAGATTGAGCATTGGTCTCCTTATTTCCACTCCAGTCTACTTTTCAATACAAAGCCTTGGTTTGCTTGCCAGATAAGCCTGAAGATTTGCCACCAAAGTTCATGAAAGAACTTTATTACCTTTTGAAGAGAAATCTACCACTTAAGGAATAAGCTGCTGATTCCAAGTTACTCACATTCTCAGAGAGCCTTAAGAAATCTTACTATAAGCCAGTCTACTAGATGTAACTTCACAGTAATTCATTTATGCAAATGAAGCCTGTCTTTGATGCAACTTTGCTAAGAAGAGAACCTTTTCCAGTAAGCTGCCAATTTAGAAAGAATCTGCCACCAGTTATTATTCTCAAAAGAACTAATTTAGGAAGAATCTGTATCATCCAAGTTATTCAAATATCTACTATCTGAGTTATTTATCTATTCCCAGTGAGCCCAGTCCAAGAAGAACTCATACTACCCAAGTATTATTCCCAGTGAGCTGAAGCAGAAGAATCTACACCATTCTCTATTTTCAGCTACTAATTCAGAAGAATCCATACCAAATCAAGTTATCTGCCAAAATCATTTCACTAGAGATTACATACTTTTGGAAATATGACTGTCATATATAAAGAGATCACTATACTATATAGAGATCATCATACTATACAAAGATTGCTTGCTACCTAGAAGGAAACCCATTAAATTACTAGACTGTCCTATATAAGGAATCTATTTGTGCTATATAGAGATTACTGTACTATATAGAGATTGTCATACTATACTAAATCATTTACCATATACAAAATCACCATTATACCCAAGAACCCATCCTAATAAGAAAATCACCGGAATTGCTTGCAGATATCTAGTTTTAACTATTATACCACTAAACACTAAGGACCTCAGGAATTATAGAACATTTTATTACTTTTTGACAAAGTAACTGAGGGCTCAAGCCAAACTACATCTATTCTCAATCTTGTAATTTGCCTCTATTGAGCCAGGTGCATTACATTTAGAGGCTCAACTAGGAATATTTTAAATCAATATAACTTTTTGGCTTATAAGAACCCATAGTTAAATTGGATATATTTGATATAATACCAATCTCTGCCACTACAAGAGAACTAGTTATCACTAGCATTTGGACAGAAAGAGAAGTAATTACCTCAAGACTTATCAATTATGCAGTATCAGAAGAATTCTAACCAGAACCAGAAGCTAGTATAGCCTGAAATCCTCAACCAGATCAATCAGACAACACAGGTGACCCTGCTGGAAATTTTGAAGAACTTGTCTAAGAACTAGAAGATCTTATTATATAAGTCTGAAATCCTACAGCCAGATATCTCAGAGAGATTCCACTAGTCTCACTCATTGAATCTTTATAACTAGCTCTTGCAGAATTAGAAGCAGCTCCTTTAAGAATACCTAGGTTTATTCCACTTTGTCTAAGGTCCAGAACACCATCCTCAAGATACCCAAGTACCTCTATTTCTAGTAACAGTTCAGAAAACAAATCAGAGTCAAAATCTGAATCAGAATCTAGACCAGAACCAGAATCAGAAGAAAGTGATAACAAAATGGCCACCTTATTACCAACCTTTACAGAATATCCAAAGGAAGATCCTAGAGAATTCCTTGATAGAATTGAGGGAATTGCAGCTTTATGGAATCTCTCAGATAAAAGAAAAATCACCACCTATAAGGTCCAGCTCAAAGAACTAGCCAGAGGAATTTTCCACCAAATAGCAAGAGACCCACACTCAGAACTAGCAGTACAAATACAAGCAGCAGTATCTTATGAGCTGGAATATGAAGCCATGGTCCACTGGCTTATTGAAAAATATACAGAAAATGAAACCCACTACAAGACTCAAGAATCCAGAAGAGAATACATATAGCTGAGTTCAATGTCACTAACTAAGACATCATAGGTCTAATGACTTTCATAAATGGGATTTCCCTAAACATTGCCCAGTATGTCTGCACCCTAGGCATCAGAAGGTCTGAAGAGCAAGTAGATATAGTTCAAAAATTCTTTAATATCAGACAAGAAACTACCTAGAGTGACTATGATAAAAAGAATGATAAAGAAGATATTCTGATCAAAGCCCTACAAAGACTCCTTCAATAACAAGAAAGATCTGAAGAAAGAAGGCTAGCCAAGGAAGGAAAGAAGGACAGGAGTGAAATCCAAGACCTTAGTTCTAAGTTGGACCAATTGGTTAGATAGATTGAAAAACTCATCACATGTAAAAATCAGAGTTATCAAGACAACAGAGGATACTCACCTCAGAGGAGCCAAGGTTATTTACCAAGAGATAACAGAAACTACTAGCAAGAGAAAAAAAGATACTCTACCCAAGATAGAGCCCAAGTCTAATGCTTCTACTGTGGACAATTTGGATACTATGCTACTGAATGTGACAACAAAAAAAGTGACCAAAGGGATTCAGAACCACTAAACTAAAGAAATGACACTTAGTACAAAAAGACTGAAGTCTATTCTATTGAAGATTTTGAAGAAGCAAGCAACAGTAAAGACTACAGTGATCTAAACTTATACCCTACTAAGATTACCATCTGAAAAATAGTCTACCCAGTAGAGAAAAGGAAGAGACCTATAGAAAGGCTATCCAGGAATATCAGTAGAAGAATTATCCAAGAAGAAGATAAAGAAGATGAAGAAGAACAAGTAGAAACACCTCCCTGGACTTCTTTACCTTTTGCCTCCAAGACAAATGAGCTGTCTCCAGAAGATGAAAAAATGGAACAAGAAGAACAGGAGCCTACTACTCCAAAGTCTAAGAAGAAGTATACTCTGAAGACTATGCCTAGAGATATCTATAATAAAGCCTGGTAGAAGATTCAAGAAGCCAAGATAGAAGTCCCTCTCCTATAGTTCCTATAATTGATATCAGCTGGGGTCTGAAACAAATTGCTGAGGACCACCAGGTCTAGCACTAGCTAGGTTCTCATTCCACAGCAAGAACCAGCTCCCACACCTATCCAAGCTATAAAGAGATATGTCAGCACCTATCTACATAGAGATATTAGAGAACAAAAAGTAAAAATTCTCATAGATATAGGAGCAGCTATCTGTATTATTGCCAAATGATTCTTGGATACTCTCCAATGGCCCATTGATGGACCATCCAACCTCAGTATCATAGTAGCAGATAGAGCCCAAACTCAACTCCTTAGTGAAGTACAAAACATTACTATCTCTCTTGAATACATTCAGTTCTCCATCTCAAAAGCTGTTATCACTGAAGCTGTCACCTATAATATGATTCTTGACACCAACTAGATGAAGAAAATGAATGCAGTTGTTGATATTGGTCAACAAGTACTCAAGTTTGACTACTGAGGCAAGAAGTACAGGGTTAGGATGACCAGCTATGAGCAATAAAAGAAGAAGAAGAAGATTACTATTTAGGAGGAATATGTCAGCAGTGAAGAATCTACTACAGAAGAGGAAGAAGAATCTGAAAATGGAAATGATCCCAGACTCAATCCCCAAATCAACCTAGTGGATGACAGGCCAGAAGACAATGTGTAGGTCTAGAATACTGTCCCCATTACCATTAGAGTCATTGTAGGAGAAATCAAAGGATGCCTCATCTGTCTCAAGAGATATAAGTGCTCCAAGCACTCCTCCAAGATTATTGGAACAAGGAATTCACCTGGCACAGCCTACCCAGAGTGCAGAAGAAAGAAGAAGAAATACAGACATGTTTCAGAAACACCTGCAGCCAAAGCTGCAGAAGTACAAGTAATTTGGGGTCAAGAATTATCTAAGGAAGAAGAAGCTTCTGAATAAGAAGTTCCTGAACAAGAGGTACCTGAAGAAGAAGAGGTTTCTGAACTCATTCCCTAGGATAACTCTTGCTAGACACCACCTGAAGATAATGACTCCTGAAATATTAAAGAAGGACCCAGTACAACTCCCATTATTTCAAAGTAAGAAACATACTAAAAAAGAGCTTTCTGGCTAGGAAGATGTCTATATCAAATGGTCTTCCACTCTCTGAGACTACTGCTACCAGTGCTATCTACTGGACCAATAGAAGAAATAGAGACCCTGAAGACCAAAACTCCCAACTATAGTTGCATAGTCAACTATCTTCCAAGAAGTTGCCACTAAGTTGTAAAGCCAATTTAGAGGACAAAGTCTCTTTATCTGAACAGAAATATACCCCCTGTCCACTCTTCTCTCAACTTATAATCAAGATGAATATCAATTCCCAAGACAATAAGAGATCAACAATAGGGAACAGCATTTCCAAGTAATGGGATATTGCAATTATAGAAGACACTCTGACTATCAAGATTATAGATACCAGAAGATTCATCTCAGCTATAATATCATAATCTACACCTTGAAGAGAGGAGATAATAGAGGCTAGATCTGAAAAAGTCAGACAAAGAAGCCAGAAAGGAGGACCCTCAAGATCTATAATTTAGAAGAAGACATCCTAGCTCTCATCAGATATATAACCTACTAAAGATGGATAGAAGATGCCACCAACTTCATAGAAGTCCTAGATCCTATAGGAAAAAGAGAAATCAATTATCTCTAAGATCTCTCTACTAGAGCCAGATGGCCACATCTCAATCTCAGAGCCTAAAGACTTTTTATCAGTAGAGCTTTGGCCCAAGGACAGCCTGAACTCAAGCAAAGATATTGTCCAATATGCTCTGCTATATCCCAAGGCCAAACCTCCAACCAAAGCTCACCCAGAATATATAGGGTATGATCTTCATAGTCTAGAGAATAAATCCATCAATATAAGAGGGTTGCTTTTTAGGGTAACTGTTACATAGTTCTGAAAGGGTTTTCTGGAAGTTCTGGATATTCTGGAAGACCATTTTCTTATAGTCAAGATCAATTTCATATGGAGTACATCCTCTATGCTTATTGATTTCAAGATCAGGTTGATGTCTCAACCAAAGTTCTTTTTCAGACTAGTTCTGGATATTCAGGATTTTCTGTATTTTAGGAAGTTCAAGAAACTAAGACCAGCTTAGTTAAATTGGCATATCACTGCAGACAATACCCAATTAGGAAATTTCGTGATGGGGTTAGGAGTGGGACCTAACAGGGAGCAGATTTACTTAAGAGTGGTTTGTGGGTTATTAAATAAGTTTATTTGCTATTCATGATATTGCTATACTAGGAGTAGTTGTGTGAAGGGATATTGTGGAAAGTATTCAGGAATGTTCTTATATATTCGAGTCTGAGATTCTGAGGTCTGGGGAGGGGGTATTTATACTAGTGAGGGGCTATCTGAGCTATGCTAAATATGGATGTAGTACTAAGTACCTTGCTGAGTCGAAATGTAGTTATGTAGTATAAGTATGATCTGACATGTCAAGAGATCGTTTGACTGCTGAGTCAGTTCACAGTCATGTCATACAAGGCTAATCTAACTATACTATGACTGCTAAGCTATTTATAGGTTTAGACACTGTCTGGGTAGTCTTCAATGATATTACTATTGATGACATCATCGCTGGCAAAGTTTGAGCAGTTTTCTAACTTCTGACATCATCAGTTTTCAAGATATCATTACTTCTATCTCTTGCAAGATTAAGACTATCCTTGGTGGTGGTGGTTATATAAGGATAACAGGTCTTGGTTCTCTTTTTTTTTGGTCTGCTGGTGCATTTGTGAGGACTGGCCATCCTTGTCTAGGGTGAGGGCTCCCAATGTCATGACTGGGGGTTCGAACCTCTCAGAAATGATATTTTCTGTAATCCGAGGCAATTTCTAGTAGTAATATCTGTCACATAGATGGCTTGAGATTGGTTTTGACAATGTTGGCTTTCTTGAGTTCAGATGAAACATCTGTCACTCTCTAATGGAGGTGACACAGATAGAGTGAACAGAGTTGTTCAAATATATTTTGCTTCCACTAAGTAATGAGATCTTGTATAGTCACAGTATATCTTGGTCTTGAGTTGATAAGTACAGTTCATGAACCTTTTGATGAGTGAGATAGAGTTCTTCTTGTCTTGATTTGAGTTTGGTACTTTCAGTTTCCTTTTGTAATAGTACAGTATACCAAATTAGTTATAGCAGTTCAGAGTCAGTCTTATAGTTGTAGTACTTCTTCTAGTATTCTGTATCTTGGTGGTGAGTTCTTGTGCTTGCTGGCATATTTTGTGTAACCAGATGATCTCTTCAATAACTTGTTTTATAGTCTCGCATGTAGTTTTCAAATTGGTTCTGAGGATGATATGTGATTTTGGTGGCTTGGAGGTTGTGTACTTACAACTCTCCTTCTTAGCTTTTGACATCCTCATCAGGGCCTTCTAATTTGTTCTGGTATTGTTGTACTATTTGGATAGTTCTTGTGGCTATGTTTGTTGAGGATTTGTTCAACTTTATATTCTTCTTGATCATTGATAATAATAGATGCAGGTGGTTCTGTAGTTTGGTTCAGAATTGTGTCTCAGATCTTCTGAAGTAGTGGTCTGACATAGCTGTCAACTTTGGAACAGTTTTCTTCAGAGTTCTCGGGTTCTCCTTTGGATGGACAGATGGAGATGGCAAAGAGAGGGCATTTCTTGGCTAATTTCTTAAGTTGTAACTTATTGATATGAGTGATCTTTGGTCCAGGGTCACTAGAGTTGAGTGGGTCCTTTTTGCCTTGCAGCTTGAAGTTGTGGCATCCTTTCTTGATGGTCAGAGAATGGTTTACCCAATCAATTATGAGGTTTTCTTGTTTTAACCATAGAGTCCCAAGGATGATTTTGTTGTCAGGAAGTGGTATGATTTGGAGAGTAATATGTACTTGGTAGTCACCAATTTGGAAGGGTAGATTGCAGACTTCCTTGCTAATAACATATGAGGTTCCATCAGCTGTAGCAACTGCTTGTGTTTGTTGTACCGGAGAGATGAAGACCTTGAGTCTATTGGCTGTTTCTTCATTGATGAAGTTGCCTGAGGCACCACTGTCTATTATAATCTTGACAGGTGCTCGGTTGACAAAAGCTTGAAGTGTAAGCAGTTTGTCTGATCTAATGGTGATAATTTTAGTTGTAGGAGCTTTCCTTCTGTTGGTTCTTCTTTGAGCCAGTTCATTGACATAAGAGAAGCAATCATCAATCATTCGGGAAGAGTACATTCCAATGCCATGGAGGCATTGGCTGCTTAGTATATATTTGTCTTCGATTTTCTTGTAGAATTGTTCTTCTTTGTTCATGGTAGATTGGACTGGGGTCTTGTTTGATGAGCTAAATCCTTTGGATCCTCAGATTGTGGGCAGTAGTTCAGGGACTTCCTTGACTGTCAGAGTTGACTCGATTTTTTCGAATAGGATCTGGGCAATGTAGAATCTAATGGGAATCTTGAAGAGTGTCCAACTATGGTTTCGGATAAGGATAATAATTTCGCCTATATAATCTTTATCAATGACTCCTCCTTCTACTGAGAGTCCTTTCAATGCTAGGCTACTGTGACAGCATATTTTTCCAATATGTCCTTCGGGGATTTGGATGCTGATTCCTGTATAGACTTGCTTAACTTCCCGATTGGAGACTGTAGCTTCTTCAGCTGCATACAGGTTATATCCAGCTGCTTTTTGACTTCCTTTGGTTGGGGCCTTGGCAGTTTGTCTTAACTTGACAAAGTCTAGTGTTCTGGTGGTCAGATTATTGAGGTAGTATAGAGTAGTAACAGTTGCTCATATTGCTGTTCGGGGTTTTCAGTTGGGGTAGGCACTGGTCATGTGTCCTGTCTTTCGGCAGTAGAAGCATGCTCTGCTTCTTCGAAGTTCATTCCTTTCTCCTTCAGTGAGTTTCTTGAAGGTACTTGGCTGGGTGGGTTCATGATTTCTGAGTGTCCATGAGGTGGATGTTAAGGGAGCTCAGGATACTTCATGCTTGGGTTCTTCTTTCTTGGTTCAAGTCTTTTCCTTGTTGTTGAATTGTCTTCAGGGCAGAATTGGTCCTGCTGTTAGGATTCGCTTGACCATAGTCTTGATTCTTACTAGGCACCATTGTTGATGATTGCAACCAACTGGGCGGTCTTGTTCTCAGATCTTTCTAGTAAGCCATTCAGACAGAGCATCAAATAAATGGTCTGCTCTTATACCATTTTGTGCTTCATCATTGGCAACATATCCTAGGCTAACAGTGTTCAGAAGTGACTCAAGTTTTATACAGAAAGTTTTGAATTCTTCCTTGCCATGTACATCAAATTTGAGGTTGCGAAGTTTTACTCAAGATTTGGCAATCATGGTTTTGCTGTAGTATTGAGCAATCATGAGTTGTTTGAGTCCAGGGGCTGCAGGATGGGCTTTATATCCTGGGGCATTATTTGCTGCATTCTGAGCAACTACTGCAGGTCGGGTGTCCCATGTGAGGGGTTTTTCAGGAAGGGTTTGCCACCATTCTTCAGTAGGTCCTCAGAAGAATGTAACAACTTGGCAGATATAGGCTGTAGTAGTAGCAAAGAGTTGTTCCAGAGTGTAGTCTTGATTGTTTGTCAGAAGGTGGTTAGCAACTCACTCATTGGTCCATTGATTGGCTTCGAAGTTGGTATCAACTATACTAATGAAGCTTTGGACTTCTTGTGCAGTACCATTGAAGATAGGTAGACTCAGATTTTTGGTAGGTCAGGTCTGTTTGGCTAAGGCAGTAATGATTGCTGCCATTATGGCTACCTGGGCTGTGAGGTCTAGAATCTGTTGGATTGCCATGTTATTTATTGGAGGTGGTTGGACTGCTGGTAGTGGTGTTACTAGTACTACTTGAGGTACTGGTGCAGAGTGTAATGGGGTTCTTTGGGTCTGTGTAAGTTGCTGGAGTAATAGTTGTGAGTCTGGAGTAAGGGCTCGATAGGTAGTTGTTTGTTGCTGTATAGGTGTGTTCTGTCCTGATGGAGGTGCATCTCCTTCGGTAGTGTATCCAGGATCAAATTTACTGAAATACTCCTCCTTCTCTTCAGTTTGGTCCTTGTGTAGTTGGGTTTGCTCAGTATCGAGATAGATAGAGTCAGTTGTATATCTGATTTCGGAGGGACTTAATTCAAAGTCAAGTTCTGGTTTGGTATTGATTTTAGATTTCAGTAGAGCAGTAGTAGGGCCTACTTCTGGTTCGGGGTCAGGTAGTTGATGAAGGGTTTCTCTTGCTTCTTCTTTAAGAATATGGCAGGCCTTGCTATTCTGGAATTGGTAGTATAACGTGGTCTTGGTCCTGGTATGGTAAAAGTTGGTAGAGTTGAGCTACTTAGCTATAGAGGCTTGGGCTTCATGAGGAACTAAGGCTAGAAAGACTGCTGATGGTTGTCCTAGGTCGCTTGGATTTGTAGAGCTGACAAAACTCTTATTGAGAAGAGTAAAGAAGGCTTCTATAAGACCTTCTTCATTCTGACTTGCTGGGTGTAGTGCAAAGAGTTCGGTGAATAGGGTTTCACCTATTTGCTGATTTAACTGGAGTATTTCTTTCTTTGAATGAAGTTTGTCCCACTTGTTACAGATGTGGAGGTCAAATTGTCCTTGTACATCAGGTTCAATTCTCTCTAGATTGTCAGATAGTTCAGGATAAATTCCAGTTCAGAGGTTGGGCTTTATACCAACTTGTAGGAATTCACAGAAGGGTTTGTAGTAGGGTGAGGAAGCATCTTGAAGTGGAATTAGATTGTAAACTACTGCTACCAAGTTGTAAGAGGATTGCTTTTTAGAGTAACTGTTACATAGTTCTGGAAGGGTTTTCTGGAAGTTCTGGATATTCTGAAAGACTATTTTCTTATGGTCAAGATCAATTTCATATAGAGTACATCCTCTATGCTTATTGATTTCAAGATCGGGTTGACATCTCAACCAAAGTCCTTTTTTGGACTAGTTCTAGATGTTCAGGATTTTCCATATTTTAGGAAGTTCAAGAAACTAAGACCAGCTTAGTTGAATTGGCATATCGCTGCAGACAATATCCAATTAGGAAATTTCGTGATGGGGTTAGGAGTGGGACCTAACGGGGAGCAGATTTATTTAAGAGTAGTTTGTGGGTTATTAAATAGGTTTATTTGCTATTCATGATATTGCTATACTGGGAGTAATTGTGTAAAGGGATATTGTGAAAAGTGTTCAGAAATATTCTTGTGTGTTTGAGTCTGAGATTCTGAGGTCAGGGGAAAGGGTATTTATACTAGTGAGGGGCTATCTGAGCTATGCTGAATATGGATGTAGCACTAAGTGCCTTACTAAGTCAGAATACAGTCATTTAGTATAAGTGTGATCTGATATGTCAAGAGATTGTCTGACTGCTGAGTCAGTTTACAGTCATGTCATACAAGGCTAATCTAATTATACTATGACTACTAAGCTATTTATAGGTTTAGATACTGTCTGGGTAGTCTTCAATGACATCACTATTGATGGCATCATCGCTGGCAAAGTTTGAGCAGTTTTCTGACTCAGTTTTCAAGATGTCATCACTTCTATCTCTTATAAGATTAAGACTGTCCTTAGTGGTAGTGGTTGTATAAGGATAACAGGTCTTGGTTCTCTTTTTTTTTGGTCTGCTGGTGCATTTGCAAGGACTGGCCATCTTTGTCTAGGGCGAGAACTCCCAATGTTATGGCTGGGGGTTCGAATCTCTCAGAAATGATATTTTCTATAATCCGAGGCAATTTCTAGTAGTAATATCTATCATGTGGATGGCTTGAGATTGGTTTCAACGATGTTGGCTTTCTTGAGTTCAGATGAAGCATCTGTCACTCTCTAATGGAGGTGATACAGATAGAGTAAACAGAGTTATTCAAATGTGTTTTGCTTCTGCTAAATAATGAGGTCTTGTATAGTTATGATATATCTTGGTCTTGAGTTAATAAGTACAGTTTGTGAACCTTTTGATGGGTGAGATAGAGTTCTTCTTGTCTTGATTTGAGTTTGGTACTTTCAGTTTCTTTTTATAATAGTACAGTACACTAAACTAGTTATAGTGGTTCAGAGTTGGTCTTATAGTTATAGTACTTCTTCTAGTATTCTGTGTCTTGGTGGTGAGTTCTCGTGCTTACTAGTATATTTTGTGTAACCAGATGATCTCTTCAGTAACTTGTTTTGTAGTCTTGCATATGGTTTTCAAATTGGTTCTGAAGATGACATGTGATTTTGGTGGCTTGGAGGTTGTGCACTTACAATCAAGCCTGGAAGAACACTGATGATCAGAACTAGGCTAGCCATATAGCTACCTCAAGGAACTTACATCCAACTGACTTCAAGGTCTGGACTTACTAGATAAGAAATAACTATAGAAGGAGAAACCATTGACTCAGGATATATAGACAAAATTAAGGTCATCCTATACAATAGTAGTATAGAGTGGCACTGAATTATAAGAGGACAGAAGATTGCCCAAGCAGTCTTCATGAAGGTCAAGACTCTACAATTACAAAAAACCTCTGAACTGACTGAAGGAACAAGATGAGCTAAAGGATTTGGAAGTTCAGATAAGAAAGAGATATACCTCCTTTAAGTCAATTACCTCAAGAGAAATGTTCCCCAGCAAGTATACTGCCAATCAGTCAAACTGCACAAGAATCTCATTCTAGAGTCTAGAGAGCAAACCACATTCGAAATCTTTATATCACCTAATCTCAGAAACCTTTTCTTTGAACCCAATGAAGATATTCTGTATCTGGATATAGAAGGATACACATTCTCTGACAAGATAAATCCAGTGCACTTCCAAGCAACCAATCAAAGTTGGGAAACCATCATATTGCTAAAAAGAACTATCATAAGATATCTAATGCCTTTTCTCAACTGATCTCATAGAGAAATTTATGAACTAAACTTATCAGAAAACAGCAAAAGGTCCCAGAAGAAAGGAAAGGCTCCTCTGTAACCCAGGAGATAGTAAAGCCTTCTACCAATATTGGAGAAGAATTGACACTCTAGCAATGACAACAACTAGTAGAACTCCTTAACAAATATCAAGACATCTTCACTACAGACTATGGCAATCTGCCATATAACCCATTATACCACTATAGTATAAATACAGAAAATGCAATACCTATCTAGCAGAAATTCTATAGAATATCCCATCACTTAAAGATATTCAAAAAGGATTACATTTAAGAACTCTTGAACAATAGAGTCATCTAACCCTCTATTAGCCCTTGGGTCAGTTCTATACTTATTGTATCAAAGAAAGGAAGATGGAGATCCTATATAGATTATAAGAAACTCAATTCAGTCACCAAAAAGAATACCTATCTTTTGTCCAGAATTAATGACCTCTTGGATCAGTTATAAGATACCAGATACTTCAGTAGTATAGATCTTTTTGCAGAATTCTATAAGATCCCAAAGACATTCAGAAGACAGCCTTTCATACTCTAGGAAAACTATTTGAATATCTCTGAATGCTCTTTGGACTTTATAATATATCTCCCCCACCTTCCAGAGGATGATGAATTCAGTCTATATCTCCCTGATTCACTACTATCTGATTATATATATAGATGATTCAAATATCTATTCAGTAAATTTTGAGAAATACCTATACTACTTAGAAGAATTCTTCAAGCTTACTTGCAAGAACCACCTGAGACTCAATACTAAGAAATGCTACTTTGGAAAACAGAAACTCAAATATAGTTTCAAAAGAAGGAATTCATACAGACTCAAAAAAGACTGAGAAAATCAACAATTGGCTGGTACCCAAGACCCTGAAGGAAATATTATCATTTCTGATACTAGTATCCTACTATAGAAGGTTTATTAAGGACTTTGCCCAAATTGCTACCCCAATCCAGACCCTTCTCAAGAAAGAAGTAGCTTACAAATAGTGCTTCAAATGAGTCAATTCAAATCAAATCCAGATTTGATTCATCATATGATGATTTGATCTGAATCTCAAATCTGAAGCTATTCAAATCAACTCAGATTAATCCAAATTGCCCCATCTGAATTGTCCCATCCAATCACCCATCCAAATTACTCCAATCCAAATTACTCAATTCAAATCACTCAATCTGAATCACTCAATCTGAATCACTCAATCCAAATCACTCAATCTGAATCCTTCAATTCAAATCCTCCAATTCAAATTCTCTAATTTGAATTCTTCAATCTGAATCCTCATCCAAATCCTTCAACCAAATCCTCCAATCCAAATCCTCCACATGACTTATATGCTAGATACATCCACATATATAATACACACATATACAAACATACCCATACATATACAAACATACAAACACACATGTTGACAGATCAGTCTTCAACAGTTCACAGTACTGATGATGCTTCAAGTCAAATATCTCTAATAGTTCCACACCTTTCATGCAATCCTTGCTCCAAAATCTGGCAATATTATACTAAGATAGGAGATGATATTATTTGTAATTATTGCAGATAAAAAATTAAGATACATCTATTGATATAACTGACACTTTTTGTTTGATATACACATGATACTATTTCATTCACTCCTATAAACTGTACCAGCCAGAAGTTCAAAATACTTGGTAGTATGACTTTGAACATATATTGATATATAAAAGATAAGTACTTTAACAAAATCAAAAAGAACATAAAGACAAATAAAATCAACATCCAAGCTGTAGTGGGTACATTTATCTGATTGCCTGACCATTTCTGTATCAACAACTCCATTTAATCAAAAATATTTAGCCATACTCTTCAGCAGAATTTTGAAATTAGCTCATTTGCTAGATTATATATACAGACCAGCTATTCACAATCATTGAGAGTGATCAATTGTATAGCATCTTTGGTCTCCTCAAGCATGATTTATATTTGCCAAGTACTGATACTATTTGCAAAGATGTCCTGGAGGCTTATAAGAAGGAGCATAACAATCTCTGCCAGATACTTTAGGTAAAATAAGAGCAGCATTGTGACCTTTGCAAGCTGAATTATATATATATATTTATAAAGAGCTCACCAATTTAACCTTATATTCAATAAGCAGAATTCAGCAGACAAAATTTTGTTTATAATTGATACATGGACATCTCCCAATGCAATTTCATTTCTGGGTATTACTAGTCATTAGATTGACCTCAATTGGTAGCTTAAATCTCTCACCCTTGACTTTGTCAAACTTGCTGGCTCTCATTCTGAAGACAATACTACAGATGCTTTTATTAGTTATATCCAAGAGCTTGGGATTACAACCAAGGTAAAAAAGGGGGGCTTGCCATCAGGTTAGTATTTTGAGAGAGATCCTAAAACAAAACAGATTTTATTGATTATTTATTTTCACATAAATTCACCAACTGAATATTTTAAGTACAGATTTTGGCTATTATAACAGATAATACTACAAACCACTCAATATTTTTCCAAGTTTTAGCAGCCAGCCTCAAACAGGAAAATATGACCTTTAGTATAGAAAGCTGCTGTATATAATGCCAGGCCCACATACTGAATCTTGCTGTTCAGGACTATCTTACATATGTAGACAAAATATCTGAGAGAGGAGGGGCCCTGAGTATAATTTCCAAGCTGTGCAAACTGATTGTATCAGTCCGATCATCTCCACAATGATGAGACAAATTTGCTGTACAGTATAGAGCAATCAGTTTAGCTCCAAAAGAGCTTATATTGGATGTCTGTATATATTGGAACTCAACATTTGTAATGATCCAGTACACACTGGAGTTTGCTATGGTATGTATTCTTTTTTTCTTTGGTTGGCTGAAGCAACTTGTTTCAGATAATTGAAGATTTATTTTTTAAAAAACAAAAAACAAAAAAAGCCAATAGATTCAAAAGTGGCTGCTGATAAGGAAATATGAGGCAAGGCTCTAGGTGAAAGTGAGTGAGATGTACTTAGGAATGTTGTCAGAGTTTTGGAAGTAAGTGGTGATTACTCTGACTCTACACTCATTTTGTCTATCTCTATATAATATAATATCTCACTACATATAACTGCTAGTGTTTTAACGATTGTATAAAGAATATAGTCAAACAAACAACCCTGATAATAAGCTCTGTAATATCAGTATACAACCTTCTGATTGACTGGCTAGAGGACAAGCTTAAGGATAGGCTAGAGGGTTGCAGTGATTTATATTAAGCCCAGATCAGAGAGATACCATAGAGGTTGCTCTAAGCAAGCTCAGAAAATACTACTCCAAAACAGATACTACTGTATACTCAATCAGTACAGATATATTAATGTTGGCATGTGGCTGTTGCCTCTTCCAAAACAGAGAAATCCCTGCAAAAACTCACACTCTTTTCTTCAAACAGTGCTGGACCTATACTTAAAGTTACAATACCATAAAGATTAGGGCTGGGAGCAGCACTTCATTGAGAGAACCAAGCAGGCCATAATCAAAGTGTACTAGAAAAACTATGGCCAAAGTCTGGACAAATATGCCAAGAGATCCCTTCTGTCCTACATTTACTTCAGCAGAAAGAGAAAGAGGGAGCTGTCAGTAGAAGAGCTGCTGTCAATAGATAAACTTACCATTTACCTTACTAGCAACTGTATGATCCTGCTGGAGGGCACAGAGGTACTCAACTGGTGGAAGGTGGATTATCAGATGGGTGTTGGATCAATTTAACCCACTAATCTAATCACTGCTCTATCTACCAGAGTGTACAGCTGCATCAAACAGACTTCCCCAGTCTGTATAGTATAGCTCAGAACTACCTGGCAATTCCTGCCTCCAGCACTCTCATCAAGTGGGTATTCTCAGATGGGGTGGACCTTGTTGCCCCAAAGAGGTGTGTGCTGAATGCTGAGATAATCCAAGTATATATATATCTGAAGTCTTGGTGGGGCTCAGGCTGCTAAAATTCAGTGGGTCCTGGGGGTTTGCAGATAAGTTAGTTGGCCTTGTAGAATATTTAATACCTTTTAAAAATAATAAAAAGAGAAAAAAAACCTGAGGACTCAGCCCAGAGTTTGCAGCCCAAGTGGGGTAGTAGTCAGTGGGATTGGCAGTGGCAGCAGAGGGAGTGTACAAAATTTGCAGCCCTCCATCAGCAGCAAAGGGCAGCTCCAAGCTATCAGTGCCCAGGTCAGTGGGCAGGTTAGTGGGTGGGCACGGGGTCAGTGGAGGGAGCACACAAAATTTGCAGTCCTCTGCTGGCAGCAAGGAGCAGCCCCAAGCCACAAGTGTCCAGGTTGGGGGGGTTGGTGGAGGGGGGGTAGGTAGAGGGAGCATGCAAAATTTGCAGCCCTCTACTAGCAGTGAGAGGCAGTCCCAAGCTATCAGTACCCAGGTCAGTGAATGGAGTCAGTTGGCAGGGTTAGTGGACATGAGGTTGGCAGAGAGAGTATGCAAAATTTGCAGCCCTCTGTTGGTAGCAAGGGGCAGCTCCAAGTTGCAAGTATGTATCTGGGATAGGCAGAGCAGGTAGAGGGAGTATACAAAATTTGCAGCTCTCTACCAGCAGTATAGGGGCAGCCTCAAGCCACTAAGGAGTCTGGGTCAGAGGGTACTTCTAGTAGTCAGAGGGTGTTTCTGGTAATTAGAGGGTACTTCTAGCAGTTAGAGGGTACTTCTGGCAGTCGGAGGGCATTTCTGGTGGTCAAAGGGTGCTTCCAGTGGTCAAAGTCCACTACAGATTTGGGCCCTGTCACTAGTTCAGATCCCATAGACACCCTGGTCCTACACCATAGCACTGCACCAGCAGCACTATAGAGCAGGGTCAAGAGACTGATAGAGTCCTGCATAATGGCTAAACTAGTGCTACAGAAGAGGTGCCTGATCCAACCCCTCACAAAAGACTGCCCAACCTGTACAAAATGACAGCCTAACTCTCACAAAAGATTGCCTAATCCTCACAAAAGATTGTCTAACTCTCACAAAAACTACTCCACCTGCTGGTCCCAGGCCTTGATGAGCCTATTATCTGTTATGAGTGTGATGACTGTTGTGTCTAAGCTCTCCTTGAAGGCAACAGTGCCATGAGATACCTTGACAGGCTGGTGGCTTGGTTGGGGGTTGCAGGGTGGTCAGAGGTATCAATTGATAGAGAAAATCTGTAGGCAGAGTGGGGGAAGAGTGGGAGTAGTGGGTGAGAAAGTGGTCTTTGTTCGAGAGAGAGTAGAGAGAGGTTCCCCTATGGGGATCGGGTAGTGGGAGGAAATACTGTAAATTTATAAATAGACTGGTAATAAATGTTGGAGTCTAAGTGACTATAAAAAAAAAAAAAAAAAAAAAAAAAAAAAAGCAACAGTGCTGTAATGGTCATATGGTTGGAATAGGATAGCCATGTTGGCTGCAAACGGGACTCCAAAATCATGAGGTCATACCAGACTCTGCTACTATTCTCTCAGATTGGACCCTTCCTTTCTGGGATATAAAATATTACTGGGGTGATATTATTGTCTATGTGTGTGGGTAGAGAAACATTATACCTGATATATCCTGATATAATATAAGTATATAGTTGGGTGAACCCTTGGTCCAGGACCTCATACTACCAGGCTATGCTAGTGGATGCCTGCCCTTGATCCAGCCCTGGGAGCCCTGGCTTAGAAATCTGCCAAAATAGATAACAACTGGTTAGTCCTTTTTGCATATGGGGGGGCAGAAACCCCCTGGGCCACAGAAACTCCCTGGGCTGCAGCACCCAAAAAAAGCAGAGCTCTTTACCTCATACAGCAGTCAAGAATATATGTACAGCTGTGCCAGAATCACTATCAAGCTGGCCTACTATATGCTCTACCAATCTGCTCAAAGAATCTCAGATCATAGCTGCCATCACCATATAGACTATGTCATACTCATATACAGTTTACTCTCTGACAATACTTTTAAAGTTCTAGTAGGGGTATTGAATCTTGTATATCTCTGGAATTGTATTAAAAAGAGTATATTAGTGAAGAGTGTGATTTATCTGAAAAGGAGTAAAAAAAAGGGAAATGAGTGTGGAGGATTTTGGAACTCTGGAACCCACTCTTCACCAGTGTTATAATATATCCAATTCCTATCCAAACCCCCCCTTCTTGCTTTTTTCACCCCCTCTTTCCTACCATCTGATATTTGATATAATCCTTACAAATCTCGTTGATATGGTAGTAAAGCTTATCACTGTAGAGATTTCTTACCACCATTGCAACCACCTCTCTATATTCATTAATAATGATATGGTTCTCTTCATCATTGATTACTCTTACTGGTCAATAGACCTCTTGGTTGAGAATTATTGGCTCTGATTCAAATGTAGACCTCTAAGCCTTGATGACAATACTGATACTGCTTATGCTGAACATCTTGCCCTCAAATTTCTCTATTTGATCAGATGCCAGATATGGTTGAACTTGGGTAACTTTGAACTCTCCTTTCCAATAGGACTGAGTCCTGATCTGAGGGACTGAGATAAGTATGTAGACAGATTGTATGTGGATGAGTTGCATGTGGATGAGTTGCATGCAGATGAGTTGTATGTAGATGGGTTGCATGCAGATGGATTGTATGCAGGTGAGTTGCATATGAATAAGTTGCATATGGATGTGGGTGTTTTTTAGAGAAAGATCATATAAAAAATGAAATTAAATAAAATATGGAGATGGGTATTTCAGAAAAAGAGTATAAGTGAGTGAGTGAGTGAGCTGCATGCTGATGAGTTGCATGCTGACAAGTTGTATAAGTTGCATGAGTTGCACAAGATTGCTCACAAAGGCTTACTTCTGTTCCTTTTGAGACCTTCACCACACAATATATTGACTCAACAGCTCAGCCACTAAAGGCATACCTTGTAATATCTACCAGCCTTTCTTCATCTTAACTAGATGTTGCAAATAAAGTCAGCAGATCTTGCCATAGAGCTATGGACCCTAAGAAAAGTATGAGGTGAATTGAGTTGTACTGGAGAAATTTAAATAAATACAAGTAAACAAGTGGTGGCTGAGTGAGCAATCTATATCTACTATTAACTACTCTAAAAAGGCTACCATATATATAGCTGTGAGGTCTGTGAATTCTGAGGTCTGAAGGGCTACTATGAGTTGTTGCCAGAATTCTCTCTCATTCTCATCATTACTACCACTATTACCACTGCCATTGCCATCACCACTGCCATTGCCACTGCCATCACCCCTTTGGCTCTCAATGAGCAGCTTATGTGCTATCCATATGAGAAAGAATCTAACATTATCAGCAGAGTGTGTGTTTCTACCTTGAATACTCTCTCTTTTGACAATCATTATAGGGTAAAAAATGAGTAGACTAGACCAACATACAAATTAAGGGCTGCTGTTTTGTTTGCTCATGATACAGCAGGAAAGAACAAAGAAAAAAAATAAAGAAAAGAACAAAAGAAAAAGAGGGAACAAAAGGAAAGGGTGATGTCACCAAAGTGTAGTAGGAAAAAAAAATAAGAGCAAAATGAATAAAAGAAAGGATGATGTCACCAAAGATTTCAATCTGGATGGATCAATCTGAATAAATCAATCTGGATAGATCAATCTAGATCAATCTGGATCAGATCATGAGACCAATCTGAGTTGATTCAAATCTATCATATGATAAATCTGAATTAAATCTCATCTGGATCAACTCCATCCATTTGGAGCACTACTTATAAATGGACAGAATCACAAAAACTAGCCTTCAAGGAACTCAAGTACTATATGACCACAGTATCAATCCTTGTCTGCTCCAATCTACAGAAGCCATTCGTCTTATATACAGATATTTCCAAAGATAGCCTGAGAGCAGTTCTAGTCCAAGAAGGACCTAACCAACAGTACTATATGATAGCTTATATAAGCTGAGCTATCAATCAGCAGCAGATAAACTATAGTAGTACCAAATTGGAATGCCTTGTAGTCATATAGGCAATCACTCTATTCAAGCATTATCTTATTGGAAAAAGGTTTACTCTGATCACAGACCATGCAGCCCTCAAATAGCTATTCAACTATAAGAAACCTACTGGAATCCTAGCCCACTGGATCCTTATCCTTCAGGATTACAAAATCACTATTATCTACAAAGTAGAGAGAGCTCACAACAATATTGATGTACTCTCTCATCAGTTCTAATGAACTAGAAGAAGGGTGTCCCAAGAAACTATACTCTAAAGGAAGCTCCTCAGACCATTAAGGCACAAGAAGACCTCATCTGAAAAGAACATCAGAAAGCCCATCAAGGACAGACAAATATAGAAGAAAAGTTGTAAACAACATATCAATATTGGCCCAATCTCAGAACATAAGTTTGGGATATACTCAAGAAATATAATATCTACCAGAAGTACTAAGGAAGAAAGAACTACCAAGTACCACTATAATCTTTCAGAGATAGAGAGTAGATGTAATTGGACTCTTACCAGTTATACTAAGAAGAAATAAATACATTCTTGTATTTGTAGAATATCTGACCAAGTGGTCTAAGGCTTTTTCAATAGAAATCACAGATGTTCTGACTATTGTAGACCTCCTCTATAGACTCACACTCAGATATAGATCCCCAGAAGAACTTATCTCTAACTGAGATATAGAATTTATCAATAATATAATTACAAGTTATGTCTGAATCCACAAGATCTACCTCAAACAGATCACATCATACTACCCTCAGACCAATGGTATGATAGAAATAATGAACCAGACTATTAAGAAAGAACTTACCCAAGTTAATCCTACCAACTGAGACCTCTACTTATCTGAGATTTTATGGGAAATTTGGAATACCCCTGCTGCCTCTACTAAACAAAAGCTATTCGAAATGATGTTTGCCAAGAAACCCAGAACTGCTGACTATGAGAATCTTGGAGATCTCCTCAAAAAGGCAGGACAGTTATGTAATCAAGCCCAGACTCAGATTATCAAAGCTCAGGAAAGACAAAAGAGGTACTATAACCAGAAGCAGAAGGATCAGAAGATCAGGATTAGAGATCAAGTATTAGTTTAGAGAAGTATGATTAAAATGAATTTTGCTACCAAACTGAAGCCCAAGTAGGAAGGATCTTATCTTATATACAACATTAGAGGAACTAGCATCTATTTAAAAAAGCATGGATAGATGAACTCTCAGAACACCAGTATATATCAATTATCTCAAGATATATCTCTCTTTATATTATGAACCAGAGAATTGACAACTGTCTCCAGACTCTTATTCTCAGTTCTCTCCAAGCCCTACTAGTTCCCCTGCCACAGTTTCAAGCACTCAATGGAACATATCTTCAAAGAATCTGGGTTTATCAAGAAACCTCACTTTGGCCAAGAGACTACTCCAGATCTACCAGCTGTAGGCCTACTATACAATTAGAGAACAGTTGCAAAATATTCTCCTCCTAGACCTGATCTATGTCCACAACACTACTGATCTGAACAAACTACTGCAGAAATACTATATACAATCTACAAATAGAACCCTTCAGTCCTGATCCAGGCCCAGTTATTCCTAAATGATCTCCAAAGAATGACTCTACCCATCTACCTCAGTATCATCCACCAGGTTGAAGTTCTATTCCCTGAAGAAGAAGAGGAGCCCCTAGAATAGAGTGACTATAGTATAGACAATGAAGGTGGTGAGACAGGTATAGATACAGAAGCTGTATATACTTATTGGGATAATGACTAAAGAATAGTCTGAGGTAGACAATTCTTCAGTAGGGGCTGATATGATGAGCAAATAGTATAATATAACCAGATGATATGAACTTTCAGTATAGTATAGTTACCTATGATCACTACACTTATAATTAGTCAAGAATACTAAATCAGGGTTATTTATATACACTCATATCCTGTAGATATACTTATATCTTGCAGACACACTCATATCCTATAGACATACTTATATCCTGAGGACATACCTAAACATTATCAGAGATACTAAATTTATAATTATCCAGATAGCAAACAGATAGCAACCATAATATATAAAATACTCTGGAGATAAAAGTGAGTAAACCTCAGTCTGAATTGAAGTACAAATCAAAGAAGCCTCTAAAGATTGAGTATTGGTCTCCTTATTCTCACTTCAGTTCACTTTCTGATACCAAGCCTTGGTTCGCTTGCCATATAAGCCTGAAGATTTGCTGCTAAAGTTCAAGAAAGAACTTTGCTGCCTTTTAAAGAGAAATCTGCCACTTAAGGAATAAGCTGCCAATTCCAAGTTATTCATATTTCCAGAGAGCTTTAAGGAACTTTACTACAAGCCAGTCTACTAGATGCAACTTTATAGTAATTCATTTATATAAACAAAGCCAGTCTTTGATACAACTTTGCCAAGAAGAGAATCTTTTCCAGTAAGCCACTGATTCAGAAAGAATCTGCTGTCAGTTATTATTTGCAAAAGAACTGATTCAGAAAGAATCTGCTGCCAGTTATTATTTCCAAAAGAACTGATTCAGAAAGAATCCACATCATCTGAGTTATCTGAATATCTACTACTTGAGTTATTTATCCATTTCTAGTGAGCCTGGTCTAAGAAGAACCTGCACTACCTGAGTATTATTCCCAATGAGCCAAAGTAGAAGAATCTGTACCATCCTCTATTCTCAGCTACTGATTTAGAAGAATCTATACCAAATCAAGTTATCTGCCAAAATCATTCTACCAGAGATCATATACTTTTGAAAATATGATTATCATATATAAGGAGATCACTGTACTATACAGAGATCATTAGTGCTCCGAACGAGTCAATTCGAATCAAATCCGGATTCGATTCGTCACATGACGGATTGATCTGAATCTCAAATCCGAAGCCATCCGAATCAACTCGGATTAATCCGAATCGCCCCATCCGAATCACCCCATCCGAATCACCCATCCGAACCACCCCAATCCGAATCACTCAATCCGAATCACTCAATCTGAATCACTCAATCCGAATCACTCAATCCGAATCACTCAATTTGAATCCTCCAATTCGAATCCTCCAATTCGAATCCTCCAATTTGAATCCTCCAATCCGAATCCGAATCCGAATCCTTCAACCGAATCCTCCAATCCAAATCCTCCACATGACTCATATGCCGGACGTGTCCACAACACAACACACACAATACACACACATGCACACGCAAACACGCAAACACACATGTCGACAGATCAGTCTTCAACAGTTCACAGTACCGATGATGCTTCAAGTCAAACATCCCTGATAGCTCCACATCTTCCAC